>JAVQJL010088462.1:0-37284 GCA_036024295.1 Nannoperca obscura | reverse complement strand
TATCATTCAGTCATTTCAACATAATTCAACGTTTCAAAGCAGCTATTCAGTTTAGCGATAGCATTTCAGCAGCCAGCATTCACACCGCAATTTCTTCAGAAATTGCCTTCTCTAGTTTTGTTATAGATTCCGACTATGTTACAAAAAACGAGGGATATAGCACAGGACACCGTTGTTTAATTTAACGTGAGCACATTTCCACTGGGGTCCACCAGCACATTGCTGCAGGGCCCACCCTCTCTATGGGCCTCTGTACCTCATGGGCCCTCGCACTACCTGCACTGTCCATATATACACCTCTTGTGTGCACGTGTATGTGTTAGCAGGCTAGATATACTGTGTGTATGAAAACAGCCTCTTGTGTGAGCTTTGTGTGTGTGTGTCCTTATTATTGACACTCATCTTTTCTCTCTCTCTCTCCCACGCAGGCCTACAGCTCTATCCTGGTTGTCATGGTGATTCTGCTCAACATTGGAGTGGCTATTTTGTTTATCCACTTTTTTATTTAAAGACAGCACCGCTTTCAGAGTCAGCCTATCTATGCTACAACAACTATAAATTCATATGAGTATTATGACAAATCTTCTGCCCTGTCGTGTTCTTGGCGAGAGAACTGCAACTGGCTGAATGAAGACTGAGACCAACGAGGGCTCCGCCATTATTTGGGCTAAAGGGGGCTAACCTGGGCTAAGCTTAGTCCAGTCTTCCTGAAAGAGATAATGATGTGCGTAGCCCAAAGAAGTGGACGAAATAAAGGTAAAGCAGTCCAGGTAACTGGACTACAGGGAGATAATATAGTCCAGAAACTGGACTTGAGTGAGCTTCAGTAGTTCACATATAAACTCAAATGGGCTGAACTGGTCTGGTCCACAGGCCATGTGAGCTGCAGCTGGCATTACAGCGAGATGTCTGCTTCTACTGTCTGCAGACAGGACTGACGAGACAGACTTTTTCATCTTCAAATCATAGTTTTCAACAGATTTGTAACTTATAATTTATTTATTAACAATTTCTCTCATGTAAAATATGTTGATGGATATATTCTTTATTTTGTAACCCTCCACCCCTCTTTGTATAACTCCTGCCTTTTGGTTCCTCCGCCTGCCCGCCTGTTGTTACTGATGTTTCGGGCTGTGTGTTCATGTGTGTGTGTGAGCTCAGGAGCTGACAAGTATGATGGCTCCCTCTTCACACCAACACACACACACTCTTTGCTTTTCATCCCATCCCTCTCATTCATCCGTCCCGGCTCTGAAGTCTGTCTCCTCTCATTCTTTGTCTCATACTGGGAGTGAGAAAGTTTGTGTGCGTGTGATAAAATGAGTGCATGCATACGTGCATCTCTGTATACTGTATGTACCGTATGTTAGGAGTGGAAATGTGTGTAAACTGGGGTTTTGTGCAAAATGGGAGTGTGTTTGCGTCTGTATCAAGCTTCCACGTCTTTTCCAGCAATGTGTGTATGTGTCTTGTGTGTCTGTGCGTGATCTCCAAGTAGCTCAGTGGCCTTTCACGCTGTTCATCAACTTTACAAGAGCATCTCATGAGGACACAGTCACTGCTCATCCACATCTAGCCTACTAGCATCAGCTGACAGCTGTGCTCTCTCCGTCTCTCCCTCCTACTCTCTCCCACCTCCACACGCACCAGTCAGAGGATGGAGCTTCCTCTGAGTTGGTGGTAGTTCAAGACAGACCGTCCTTGGCAAAGCCCTGCGCCTACTGTACCACTACCAGAGGTATTTAGAGGCTGTACGGCATCCGCCGAAGCAAAGCCTGTATGTCCAACATTGGGTATTTGGCTGTAAAGACAAAATCATATTGATAAATCTCCCACTGCTTCTCTCAAAACTTAACCTGAAGGCAACATATTTTATACTATACTTGCAGGATGTCTGAAAAAATGCTAGTCGCCACCTGCCTTGCTTTTGTAGCGCAAATTGATCAAAGTACAACAATGCATGCATATGTACTGTAATATCTTAGTTGTGCACTGAATCTGAGAGCAAAAAAAAAAGTTTTGATAGGAGCAGTGTCTGGAGAGAAGCTTATTTATCACTGATCAAGAAGCTGGGGTAAAATAGCAGAGTCAACATGTCTTCTATGGACTGTTATTGATCTTTACTGGGTTAAATGAAACCGACTGAGGCCTCTCTACGAGTGGCTAACTTATACTCCAAGCTATTTGACTATTTGAAACTATTAAACAATTTGAAAGGATTTTGGTGTAGTAGTGTAGAAGCATGCAGTGGCAAGGATCGAGGTCAGGCTTTACCGCTTCCATTCCTCCTCCACCAATCCAAGACCCTCAATGACAAACAGGCTAAAGTACAATCACAATACCAGTCACAATTTGTCTACTTTTATAGTTGAGTGAATACACTGGGTTTTACTGTGTGTATGTGTGTGTGTCTCAAACCCATCTGGCAGACCAGCCTCTGTGTTTGTTTGCATGAACGCTCGTCTGAGTGTGTGAACATGTGTGTGCATCCTCCTCCTTCCACGTGATGGGATGGGATGGCTGAGCCTGTTGCCATCGGTAACAACTTCCAGGGGGCAGGGAGGCTTCGCTGTTGTTTTTTTTGTCCGACAGCGTTTCTCAAACTATGGACTGAAACTCAAACTCGGCTGTAGGCTTATTTCTGGTCCCCCACATTATTACAAAAGTACAGTCTAATGTGCCTGCACCCCGAGAGGCAGAACAATATATTTTCATTTCATTTGGGTCCCAGACTGAAGCTCTGCTGTATGCCATCAGCCTGGTGACGATGCCCTGCACCACCCTGTTAGTCCGCAGCATGCTACAGCATGCCAAGCTCTCTCTCTATGGTTTGACTCTCTTATTTTTTTCTTTCTTTCTTTCTTTCTTTCTTTCTTTCTTTCTTTCTTTCTTTCTTTATGTTTCTGGGAATTACACTGTTTTCGTTTTTGAGTTATGTGGAGAAAATAATGAAAGTGTTTGAAAGAAAACAACTCTTGGCTCTTGTGTCTTTAATCTTTCTCTTACTTTATGTTGCTGTGTCGTCTTTTCATTCTTTTTCTGTGTGTGTGGTTGTGTGTTTAGGCAGCATCCCTGATGCAGAGAGGGAGTGGTACAGGCCTGGTTGAGAGGGAGGGGTACGGTTACTATAGCAACCTTAAGTGAATTTTCCTCTGTCAGCTGAGTGCGGGGATGTGTATAGGGGCGGGGTTTAGCTCTAGAGACCAATGTTCTGAATAAGAGGGAGGATGGAGGGAGGCTGTACTGACGGAGAAGAAGAGGAACAAGTGAGGAACAACACAGACTGGCAGGGTGAGGGATAACAAGAGGTAATGAATGTTATATCGAGTTGATACGTGTCTTATCAACATTTTTAAATGATTTTTAGTGTGTGATGTTTTTATCATCTGTGACGAGACATGGTCATGTGTCATGATGGATGTAACAAACATCCATCAGCAAGTGTGCCGCTGCATCAGGTTTCAACATGGACATCCGACGCCATCTTCTGGTTCTAGATAAGAACTACAAAATCACAGCACCAAGAAGCTTCACTATAAGACACTGAGGAGTTAACTATAAAGAAACTATATAATTATAACTATAATTCAAATTATTGCTTCTGCCATGTAGGACATAAAGTACGTTAATATAGTGGCGTCAGTCTGACATGAAATTACATTTTTTATCCCTTGCTAACTTTTTTATGGGCTACTATCACCCTTTGATACTTAACACTGTGCCTTTAAATATTTCAGATATGATACCTGTGCTATCATATATGCATAAACTAGCTTAGCCTATTTCTAAAACTAAAAAAGTAACAATACTGCAAGTCCTTACTAAATTAGTCATAGTGGATGTAGACCATAACTTTCTTATTGGTGAGGCTAACATACTAAATAGATCATATAGCATCAGTTTCACGTGTATCTGGCACTTCAAAACTATGTAGCTAAGCTGAGATATGTATGAGCGCATACGAAAAAGATGTGTAGCAGGGCAGCGGATATCCCTCTGAGCCAATCACGAGAGAGCTCTTAAATACAGACGGGACTTGCCGCCAATCAGCGATGACATTTCTATATTGTGGGCTGGTCTTGCTGCCAGAGTTGGGATAATGTTTTACACAGCTGTTTTTTTTCTCAATATCAAGAGTCATGGCAAAATGAAGGGAGAGTAAAACTACTTTTTGCACTAAAAGAATTCCCAGACACTGAACTAAAGCTATAGTATCATCTGTGAGGTGTTGTTTCTACAGCGGCGTTTGATGAGGTAATGTCTCGGATATGTTATAATGTTACTTCCAGTGGCGACGCACACTCGTTTTGTTTTTAAACTTGAACCCCATCACAGTCTTGTTATCGGTTGGGTCTTTGTCGCCGGGCTCCAGCCGTCTGCTCCTCGCACAAGTTGTGGAAAACCATGAGGACGGAGGAACGACTGTACAGGAAGGGCTTGTTGTGCCGTGCGGGACAGGAGAACAGTCTCTATGGTTGAGCGTCTCCTTGAATGGGGCGGTCGGTGTGTTTTGATCCTCTCTTGATGCTATTCTGCAAGAGCTGTTTCTGCGCCGCCAGGGGGGCAGCGGTCCGACCGGCGGGGAGGGACACGGCGGAGGGACTCCCGACTGCCGAGCACAAGCCACAGCACTTTGGCTGCAATTGAGGCGACTTGGTGAGATTATGGTTTATGGAAAGGCCTGCTGCTCATTCACCGCCAACAAAGGAAACGAATGTTGCTTCTTTCGTGGCCACAGCGTGTGGAAACAAACGTTGAGAGAGCGGGGTGAGGGACAGCGTCCGTCACTGACTTAAGTTAAAGTTGAAGCTTCGGACTTTATGGCCACTCACGCGCGCCTGCGTTATTAAGCGCGTGCACAGACACACGCGCTCCCTTTGTTGTGAAGTTTACTTCCAGTTGAAAAAGTCTGACATTTGAATTCCAGTTGTTGTCAGAACTAGAGTTCAGTTTGAGTGCATGTGTGAGGATGGTGGAGAGCCGGAGCTGTGTCCAGAGGGAGGGGGTGTACAGCTGGTTCTCCTCCCTCACCTCAGCCCAGAGAGCCGAGTTCCTGTGCGGCCTTCTGGACCTCTGCGTCCCCATCGAGCTCCGCTTCCTCGGCTCCTGCCTGGAGGATTTAGCCGGCAAGGACTACCACTCCCTCCGGGATGCGGAGATCAAAGCCAATAACCCCGCCGACCTATCAGGCCTCACTAACGTCACGGACGAGGTGGTGCGCAGTAAGCTGCTGGTGTCCCTCGCCCTGCTCGGCTCGGACAACAGGGAGGCGGCGGGGGTCCTGTACCGGACCCTGACTCACATAGACACGGTAATATATAACTACGGCTTGGCGCTCAACGACGGGAGGACCGAAGAGCAGTTTCTTTTGCTGTTCACCATGGCGTCTCACCACCCCGCATTCAGCTTCCACCAGAAGCAGGTGCTGAGGCAGCAGCTCGGCCAGATCCAGGACATCCTGCAGGTGAGAGGGACGGGCAAAGTGGAGAGCCACGAGAAAGTCACAGGGTTACCTGGAGTAAAGAGCAGGGGCCAGCTGTCAGACTGGATAACATCATGAACACCTATTCAGTCATTTTCAAGTGAAAGAAATGTGACAACGACGACATTACATTCTCTTGCCAAATTCTATGTAGATGGATAGGTCAAGAAACATTTTGAAAATACTGTTACGTACTGTACCTTGGAATTAATAATTTGGGAAGAAATGCCACTCTCAAAATGTACACTATCCGACACACAGATCTTGGTTTCCTGCCAATCCAATTGAACTTGAACTTGCCCGGCTCAGATGCCAACACTCCTGTTAAATGAGAAAATGTAAGGATATGGGGGCAAACTGTATTAGGTGATAAAAGTCTACTTCGTGGGTTCTCTGTTAGAAAAAGTGAAAGCAGCTCCAAAGATACTATTGTAGCCGTATGGGTGTAAATGGCACAATGAGCAGTGAAAGTTCAGCTCAGTGGCTGCTGAGAACATGATGTGGTTGCCCACTGACTGAATGAAACGTTACATGAAAGAGCTCATGAAGCGTGTGAGATGACAGCCTGCTGTTACTCTGCTATGAATCCTCATCTCTCTGTCAAGGTGCCTGCTTCAAGTGGAAAAGAAAATTTGTTATAGCAGGTGAAACAAACTAATTTCAGGTTCTTTTCTGTGGCCTGGCTGAGGAAATATGTTACAGATGAGTGCAGCACACTATCATGTTACTTACCAAAATTACAGGTGAGACATAGTCAATGACAGGCTTCCTCTGTCATGTGTGATTCAGTGGTGAACAAAGTAAATGACATGTTTGTAGGTGAAAGCTGACAGCGAGCAGGAGTTCTGATGTCGACCACAGCTCAGGTCAGATTAAAAAGATCTTTTTGTCAGTTGACTCAGCTAAAAGGAACTGATGCCTTTGTAAACCGATCATCATTCATTTACTGATGGATTCCTTCTGCGATAAATTGCGTTTTGTGGCACACATCTGTCACCAACTACAATTTAGTGGCTCTCACAGCTGCAGTTTTTAATGACATCAGTCCGTGTTGGATTTATCATAAGAATATATCAGCTCCGAAACAACCAAAACAACCACATTACATCCACTCAATTTTGGGCAAACACTGGAGCAATAACTCACATTTAACATTTAATCTTAATGCCCTCTTTAACAGATCAATAAACATTGTTTTATCACCTTGATACTTAACAGCGCTCCCTCATTATATCAGAATTGCTTAGAAACATGATTTTTTTAACTGATGACAATCAGTTACAGTTACTACACAAACTTCTTTTCCAGATTATGCCAGAATATCAACATGATAAAAAGACTAGAGATAAGGAGAAAAAGAGATGACATTTCTTACTTCAGCTGTTTCCCATTTGGCATCTTACTGAGCATGTTGGTTGTTGCAGGTGAGCAGTGGAGGAGGAGGAGGAGGAGGAGAGGCTCAAGCAGCAGGGCCTGGCAAGGATCGAGCTGCTGTCTGTTACTCTCAGACACATCAGCACTATCACCATCAGACGGTGTCCCTGCCTCTGGCCTCACTGTCCCCCGCTGCCTGCTCCCTGACAAATGCCAGCGCTGCTTACCTGCCGCCGTCTGCCTGCCAGCCCTGCCACACACACTGCACCTGCTGGCTCAAGGTAGGGAATCGAACCGAACCAGAGTTTAGTGGGCTGTGTGAGTGAACAGAGCAAGTTTCAATTCTTAAAGAAATAATAAAAGGAAAAAAGGGTTAACTTGCTAAAAGGCAATTTATGTCTTCAGTCCAGTCCAATAAATGCAAAAGCTCAGTGTTCACTGTGTACAAGTGTTGCTTTCATTGGAGTGAATGGGCTCATCCATTAGATGTTCCTACAAACGGAAAGCTCTCTGCAAGTTCAATTAGGATTTGTGGTGAGCACAGTACTTTCATTTTAGCTGTTTTTAAGACTGCATTTAAATAACATTTTAAAATAGATATAAAATGAATAAAACGTGCAAAAATACACCAAAGATTAATTTCAATAAAATCCAAATATAAATCATTCATGTGGCTCCAAACGGGACATTCAGTGGACAATGTACTGTGTAGGTGTGGTATATCAAAGGTACCCTGTGGTGTTTTCTTCTTACCACTACTGTTGCAATACAACCATGTTTTTAATGAGGAGTTCCAAGAGAAGGCTAGCTAACGTCAAAAGTTATTGAAATATAAAAAAAATCTAAACTTTTCTCAGAAAGCAAAAGTATTCAACACCTTTGTTAGCCCTCAAGCATACACACTATGGCCCCTGTTTTTGTGGCGGCGCAACAACCAACCGAACAGCGCTCTGACCGTTTGGTGTTTTGCCCGTCTGTGTGGTCTGTTGGTGCCCAGCACACAATGCACAGGTGGAGGGTCATTCAAATGTTGTTGTTGTTTTTTTTATTTGATAGGGACAATGCTAAATTATTTGGTTCCAATACAGAGCACAAAACAAATGTGCTGCACAGAGTTGCTAATTGCTCATTTTCAACTCTTGTCCCAAGTCGGGCCTTTACATGGACAGCGTAATTAAATATACAGCTTTCAGTATCTTAAAACTACAATACACAATAGATATGGAAATACAATAAAATACACAGTATACAAATACACATACTTTGAGGCAGTGCAAAGCAGGTTGTTGATATTTTGGGGGAAATTGGGTCAACGATAGAATATTGCTTAAAGTAAACTTACTGTAGATGTGTTTAAACGGAATCTTCTATAAATCAGCATTTATGTTTGAAATAATATGAGTGATTCTTACAGTATCTGTACTCCACAGCGGCTTTTTATTGTATGAAAGACTTCTTCAGTTCATTAAATCTCTGCAGTCATCTGAAGGCAGCAGGATAGATATGGTGATAAATCTGCAGCCTCTGACTCGAGAAGTACCACACCAGAGTGCTTACCACTGTGTTTACCTTCATTACATCACATGCAGATGACACCAGGCTGCTACAGAATAACCACACACACACACACACACACACACACACACACACACACACGCACACACACACACAGTCTGGTCGGTTACAACTTGGTTTTCTGTAGTTTATGTGGGAGATATTGGATTACAGCGGCCCATCAATCCTGTGCATCCTTGCCTCCTTTCTAACTTTCTTTTTTAGCCAAAGTAGTGTTACAACAACAAGGCAACAAGATACGGTAAACCGGCAAACTGAATTTATGTCCTTATGTTTCACAGCCAGATGAAGCTTCAGTAACTGCCTAAATTTCTAAAAACAAACAAACACAAAAACCCATCCGCCCAACTACTAAGTTATTCTTCTCTCTATAACAAAAAAAGAGCAATTTCTTGTTTACTGGAGGATTTTTGCCCATATAGAAATAACATCTGCACCAGGTGTTTTGAGTTGTGTAATGTCAAAGCGTTAATGAACAGCTGTTGAATTATATCAAATAAAAAAACAAACAAGAAATGCAAGGTAAACATATGATATGGGCAAATACTGGGCAATAAAAGCATGGCTTATCACAGCTCAGTTTGCTTTGTTTTTTTATGTCATACATAAAACATACTTTACCCTCATAGGTAGTGAGCTGTATTTTTGCAGGTGCATACATGAGTGTGTGAAAGGTGTTAAAGAACATGTGGGAATACAAACAAAACAATAATGTATATTGTCTGTTTCCATATCTTAGAAGTTCAAAACCCCCCTGGATTTCTTGGCTTTTTACCTTTTTATAATGAGTCTAATGACTAGATATTTTCACTGGGGATGAGCCAAATCCCTATCATGTGATAAATGTTTTGAAATGTGAAGAAAAGTTGCCATTCTCTAACAGCAAAGATTAGTGGTCAACCATAAAATGTCCAAATATTGATGATAAAAGAGGACAGGAAAGAGAAAGACTATTTGTTTACAACAAAATGTGGTCGCTCTGCCTGGATGTGTTGTAATGAAAGGTGGAGATCATAGTGGGAGAGGGGGGGGGGGGGGGGCTGATTGGTTCATTAACCCTCTGAAACAGTAACATGTGGGATCATCCTGCAGAGAGCTGAAGAGGGATTTCTTACACACGAATCAGGACTTTGGAAGATAAAGAAATTGACGCTCTTATTAATGCGAGCAAGAGAGTTAATAAAAGTTAAAGACGACAAAGTCAAAAGGTCTGGGTAATTTGTTCCTGCCTTTCACACAGACGTAAACACACACAGAAGCAGGCATGCACACTGTCTGAACATGTGTGAGCAGGGAAGGGAAAGTACCCAGCTCAGAGAGGAGCGTTTGTATTTAGTGTTTTGTTGCCCTTGGCTCCTGCTTAGTGCAGGTCAGCACATTTCTCTATGCTGAAATCAACCCTCTGTGGTGTGTGTGTGTGTGCGCATATGTCTGTGTCTGTGAGTGTGTGTGTGTCTCCAGTGAATCCCCAGGAAGTTATAAATGCTCCCACTCTCTCTCTCTCGCTCTCTTTCCTCGGTGCTCTGAAGGGGGTCATTGTAAAATAGAGCGTAAATGATCTACAGTTAAGAGCACCTTTTAGCCAGGCCTAATTGTCACCTACTGTAGATATATATTTGACACAATAGCTTTCACTCAAGACAGTGTGTATCTCTGCTAGCAGGTTTTTACATTAGCTACAGTGCTAACAGACTGTAGGGAGAGACCACTGAAGTTCCACGTAGCCTTTTGTGAAGTAAACAGCTAGCGACTAGCTGGTGAACATGGTGAAGTATTTAGCATTAACATTAAAAATGCAGATATTTCACTCAAGATTGGTGAAAATTAAAACTCTTATAAAAGGATAGACTCATGGACTTTATGTGGTGTTCAGAAACATGGCAACGAACGAATGCTAATGTTTTTCTGTGTCTGCGTAAATAGGCAACTGTTTGGTAACACGTTTACAACATATTTATATGGTGATAATATGCCAGTGTTCTGTTTTA
Source organism: Nannoperca obscura (assembly GCA_036024295.1). Lineage (NCBI taxonomy): Eukaryota > Metazoa > Chordata > Actinopteri > Centrarchiformes > Percichthyidae > Nannoperca > Nannoperca obscura. Next base: position 26,865 of record JAVQJL010088462.1, on the reverse strand, counting down.
CAACAACCCAAAAAATCTATGAAATTCTAGCAATGTCCAGTAATGTTCCTGCATGCGAATCTTTGCTTTAAAAGTTATTATTATTATATTTAGAGTGATTAAAAAAAGACTTTGAATCTGGCTGAACAGCTGACACAGTGGTCACAACTGGAAATTACAGGATTACAGCACATTGAATTTCCCTTCATTCATTGAGTCATTTGGTTTAAAGCCATAATCATTAGGTGACCGTACTGAGAGCCGGCGGATCAGACCACAAGTGGATCAGACCACACGATAAACATGTTATGAATTAAATACACAAAATATTTAGTCTAAACCTAGAACGTAGAAAGTGGAGAGGAGTCATAGAGTCAGTAGAACTGACTCAGTCAGACACTAAAATGTGTCAACCAGTAATGCTGTAACAGCTAAACCACTAAGTGCAATAAATTGAACCAGGGTGAGTTTTATTCCTTATGAAATGTACTTTTCATTTTTAAGAAAAAGTAAAGAATGTATTATTTCTTCTTTTAAACATCTTCTGTCACTTCTAATCTTTAGCCATTCTACTGGGCCACGTTTTAGAAACTCATCATATGTTTTGTATGTAAGATCTTAATATTCAAGGCAAGCAGTAACTAAGACTGTAAGATAAATGAAGTGGAATAAGAAGTTATATAAAAAATATATAAAGTAACACGACACATAAATACTCATTAAAGTACCTCAAAATCGTACTTTCCACCACTGCCCATAAGACAGACTGCAGTGCTGCACCGTCCGCTGGAGTCTGTTCCTGCTCCAGGATTTAAAATCAACTCGCATGAGCTTATTTTAACACGAAGCAGCTGGATGCTGAGTCAGTCCAGAGGAAAAATAGTTGAATTCGATTTTCTCCAGCGGGATCTAGCAACAGAAGTGCAGCGCTATAGACAGCACATACAGTACACTGGCCACATTTGTTAGGCTCGTACAAACCTGCATTATCACCCTTTTATATGAGTGCTTTGTGTATCTATAAAAAACAATGCCAGAGTCAGAATAAACAGCAGACCGAAACTGACTTCTGTAGCTGAGGGAGGAGGAATTGTCAGCATAGAGTCTGAGGTTTATAGTTTTGTTTACGTTGCGTTCAGGGAGATTCACATGCTGTCCAAATATCTGGAACGTATCATTTTCAGTTTCCTTTTTTTCTGATTTCCCCTTGTAATCCTCCTCTGATTCATATTGCTCTTATCAGTGCTGTGTTTTGCTTCATGTGCCTTCAGTGTAACAGAGTCAGACTCTCCTTCCCCTCACTTACAGTCTGCAGACAGGGCAGAGTGTTGGCAGGTTGGTTAAGTAACATGCGGATGTGGCAGTAGCACACTTAATTGTTTTCAGATCTACTGCCTCATGCTGTGCGTGTTTGTTTGTGTGTGTGTGTGTGTGTGTATGCAGGCGAAAGCATATGTTGGGTTTTCCCTGAGAAAAATAGAGACGTAATGTTTTTATTTTTGTTTTTTTAAATCAGCATTTTTTGAGGGGCTTTCCCAATAAACTACGACATACAGCAATCCAAAAGTGGAAGTAGTTACAATTATTCAGACAAGGGTAGATACAAACACACTTCATCTACCAACTGGTTTTAAACATAGCAACATATTACAGTTAGTAACCTAAAATGCTCACTGGACCATTCAGTCCACATTCCATACATTATACAATGGTGCTGTGAGACTGGCAGCCTGTTGAAGCAGCTCAAACAATTTCCCTCACACCATCAATAAAGTACATCTGTCTATCTATATTTCTATCTACTATATTAAAACATACAGTCAAATTAAATCATTAATGGAACCATTACCCTTATGTACATAAAAATGTAATTTAATTGACAAAAATGTCTCTGGAAAAACGAGAGTGGTGGAATTTCCATGATACTGTATATGTGTATATGTGGATTTCCTGTTGTGTTTGCCTCTCATAGATAATCTGGAAATCAACATGTGTAAAATGTGTATTATCATAACAAGATGTTCACAGTACTGGAAATGTTGATTGGTGGTTAAATCATGCATTAACCTTCAGTTCATGTAGATACAAATCTGTATCCCCCTTCCCTTAAAACTGCCTTAATTAATTTTTTTTCCACTTGGCAACACAAAAGCACTGGCTCTTTAGCTGCTTAATGCACCTCTATGTTCAACAGCTAGTTGCTAACTTTGTCTGACTGCTATTTGGTGCTGGGAAGTTAATGTACAGAGAAGATCTGAAACAACTCGCTTGTCTTTTTTCCCCAGTTGATTAATTGATGATTGATGGGAATTTTGTCAGTATTTTATGACATTTTGCAAACTAAACGATTAATCAATTATTTAAAAAAAATCATGATCAGATCATAAAAATAATAGTTTGTTGCAGCCCTGATACAGAGATTTCTTTTTGATTAAAACAGCTTTCTGCTGCAGCTGAAAATTATGTTAATGAGAGCCATGAGTGTGAACCAAAACAGTAACGTGGTGGGTCAGAAAACCAAAACTCAGCTGAAAGAGGTTCTTTAAAGTTGAGAGAAACTGCAAAGTGGGGTGATATTTCTCTGTGGGATTGTCACTTTATGCACTTTTTTCACATTATACGTAATGATGATCCATTAACGATCCATAACGTGATCTATTATTAATATAAAAATGTTGATTAGAGCAGCTTTAAAGAGCCTCACTAATAGAAGTTAATGGAGAAATATCCCAAAGGAAAAAACCTTCCTAAAACACAGATACACTTGACATTGTTGCCTGTCCACTTTGTTGTTCTATGGTGAGTTTTACTTACTCTTACTTACTTACTTAAAACAAAAAATCTTTCATCTTTATGGTTAATGTCAAATTTTGCATGGTAGTTTCCCAGAGACGGATGGACCATTTCTCAACACCTTCTCAAAACCCCCCTTAATTAAAAGCAATAATCCCATGCCTGTTGTCTGGTGTTGGCTTCAGTTAAAACGAACCATGGTGCATTTGCCCTGTTAGTGCGGTTCGTTTGTTAATCTGTCAAACTACTAAACAACCATACCGAGACCCTTGTAATCAATTATTTCTTTGTGAGATCTCTGTGATACCAGATAACATTAAAGTACACATTAGAAGCATTAAAGAGCTGCATGACCCCCTGCCAGTCACCAGAAATTGATTTCCCCATGTGGGTCCTGATGATGCAGGGTGACCATCGCCAAAACGGTCTAATCAATGAGATATCTCAGTTTAACGCCATGTTTGCTCTTCTTGATTTGTTTGTAAAAAGTCTGTGTGAACGTGAAGCGGACCAGAACTAAAATGCAATAATGTGCCATATTTTTCTTTTGGTCCTTATGAAATGAACCGAACTGCAGGGGTGTAAGCACCCTAGGAAACTACTAATTATTACAAAAAGAAAGGTGACATTACAAGAAAGTACATCCTACACAAACTGAAATGAATTGTTTTGATAACAGTGTGTTTAGGTGGCGTTTTTCAAAATTTAATTATTAAGAAAAATTACAATCGTTTTAGTTTCTGGACCAGGTTAAAAAGTTTCGGCGGGGGATTTGGAATGAGTTTATGTTCTTCAGCAAAGCACGTCAATCCACCAATTAACAGAGCAGCTGAGTTCTAAGTTGCTGATTGCTAGCTCTCAACATCATTGATCAGTTAGTTAAACTAAAAAAAGTTATAACCAGCATTGTTGTAATGTTAGCTACTCTAACTCAAATGTAATGCTTTGTATTAAGTTAATACAAAGTTATTGAAATTATCCTAACACCCTTTGGTTTATGCCAGAAAGAGGGAGTTACAGAAGTCAAGTCTGGAGAAAATAGTGCATTAATTACTTTTTCCAGGTCAGTGTGTTTGGTGGAAGCAGGACTGGACAATTTTTTGATCAGTGGAGAAAAGCTTAGATCTGTATCAAATAGTACTCCCAAATTGCAGCTGACTTCACATTAGTGGATAATGGACCAGGGCCATTTTGAATGTGACTTATCTGGTTTGGGGGACTGAACTATATGATCTCTGATTTTGAGTTGTAATTTTGTGCCAACAGTTCAGATTCAACAATCTAAAACAGCAGCAGGGCTTTTGGGGTCACCAGGTCTCAGGGGAAGGTATATCTGTGTGAAATTATGAGATTATCTTCATGATTGAAATCATGATTTGTCCTCTTGGAGCTAATATAATCAAATTTCTACCTGAATCTTTTTTTTTTTATTGGGTTAATTCGAGATAAGCACAGTTGTCTTACACTCATTACTGGGAATAAAAAACACCATTGGTGCATTGGTAGAAAAATACAGGGATTATAAAGACAACATAAGTCTATTTAACCATAGGTTCCAATTATAGCAAGCTTAAACCTGGACCCATGTGAGATGACTGATGTCAAGTTATTACAAAAGTTTTTAACGATAAAATTATGTCACATCTATATCTCACATTCATATCTATAGAAGGCAACTGGTTGAGAAGAGGGGGAACATGTGCTCGCATGGGAGCAGATGCAGAATTCACTATTTGCTTTTTTATAGCTAACCCATCTCTGAGCAGAAGAAGAAGTACCACCTTGAGGTCACTGTTATATTGACACTGCACATGCTCCAGTGTGCAAACAAGCTGCACTTGAGGCTGAGGGGTTACTGCTGTCGTGTACTGTGTCGAGCTGTCCCTGCCTTCTGCTCTGTGGTTATAACTTCTGTGTTGAGTGATTTCTCACCCCTGTGCTCCAGAGCCAGACCAGAGAGGCCGGCACAGTTTCAGGGGTTAGTGCGGTCAGTCAGGAGTCCGCCCCTCCATACCTGGACCTCCCTCACCCTCATCCTCCTCCTCCACCTCCTCCACCACCGCCACCTCTTCATCTACCTCCTCCTCTACCTGCTGGGCAAGGCCAGGATGCAGCAGAACCAATCAAAAACCACCAGGGGAAAGCAGGAAAAGGTGAGCTACATTACATTGTTGTTTTTTGTATTCCTGCTATATTTCAGAATTATTGCTTCACTCCTAGACGCATGTCTGAGGATCCTGTACTATTTAAAGTATATATGAGCTTCTGCAATGGAGATAATCTCCACAGTGCTGTTGTATTCTGTTACTTTCTACTGTATGTATGTATGTCTTTACCCCTATCCTCCATCTGTGCATATCTGCATGAAGTGTGTGTGTCACGCTATACACCCAGTTAAGCCTGGTTGAACAAGATGCGGCATGCTGGCACATCTGAACACTACATCTGAGCTTAAATAATGCTGCCCTAAGGCTGAGGGGTGTGTGTGTGCGTGTGAGTGAGTGTAGTATGTCACTTAAGGATGCACTTGGCTTCACGTTCAGGGTGATCCCTCATGGCAAACATCCCCAAACCTTCTGAATCGATCATAAAAGTATGATAGATCAACATCTTGTCATGCATTTTTGTGAAGCATAAAACCAAAATAAAATAAAAAATCTGGAAATGTTTTCTTTTTTTTGTTAGCTACTTGCTAACTTGTCTGTCTGCTATTTGGTGCTGAATAGCTTGCGTGTAGTTGGTTTATAAGCGTTGTTTGCTAAAAGTAGCTCCTGTTGCTACTGGAAACAAGGTTGAATCAATGTAAGTGGTGAATATGGTTCAATAAATGTAAAACCAAAACAATGAGCTAAAAGAGGCAAAAAAAAAGCTCCATAGAGCTGCAGAGATGGGTGATAATTCTCTGTTTGTTGGTAACTTCGTTTTTTTACAAATGTATCATATTGTTCAATAAAATTGACGGCAGACATTTTGTCATAGCAGGAAAAGCGCAGGTGTAATTGATAACATTACAAACGACTGCATTCCATATAGGTGAGCTGGTTCCAGGGTTCCACTTGATGGAACTGAGTATTAACGAAACTAGTTTCACCTATGCTTTTCCTGCTATGACAAAACGTCTGCCGTAAAAAGGGTGTTAAAGATTGACAAAGGTGTACATTGTCCGACCCTAACAGGGCCGGCAAAACCAGGATGGTGTGTCAACAGTCCGCAAACGCCCATACAGTCCTGTGTAATCAGGCAAAGTGGAAAACACCTATGTGGCTTTAGCATAGGAGTATAGGGTCACAATCACACTCACACAGAACTGATTGTTTTTCATGAGGCAATTAGATTACCCAGGATATTTTCCATCATCATTCATTTGAAATCAATCACCCAGTGACCAGCTGGAGTACAGTATGTGGTTTAAGGTGGGGCGAGCCTCTCCAGGCTGGTCTGTTATTGTCTTGGCCCCCTGCCTCTGTCTGTAACACAATACTAAACTATCTCACTCACCCATGGTCACACTGCATAGTTGTCACCAGCATAAAACACATGCATACACACACACACACACACACACACACACACACACACACACACAGTTGTATTCAGCATGTAGAAACACATAAAACACAAATGCAGAAAAGCACACAGTGAAGTTTATATGCCATGCACTACCATTTTCCCAGTGTGTGTTTACAGTTTTTGCTACCTCAGCCCAGGCAGTGAGCCACACCTCGTGTTCTGTTGGTTTTTTACGATGTGTTTTTCTAGCACACATACATGAACTGTAGTTGTAAAATAATAAAGACACAGAGGCTCTTTGAAAGATAATGACACAGGATCTTTATCTATCTTATCTCTTAAGGAGTTGATTGAAACTCCTCATTTCACCACACACACTCCTGGACTTAAAAGTGTGGGAGTACACTTCTGTGTGCGGCAGCCTAGATTAGCGGGAATGGCAGTGCAGACATTTAGAGCCTTGCGCAGCTGCTGCCCAACAGGCACACAGCAAGGTGGTGAGGGATGTATGTGTGTGTGTGTGTGTGTGGTGAGAGCAACTCCTCTCTCTTTATTCCTTTACCCCCTCCCCTGCTGCTTGTTCCTGCATGCCTCAGGTTTAAGATAGTCTAATATGTCTAAATCGATACCTGCAGGTCTTCTGCACACACACACCCACCCACATACACACATGCACACTCGCACACACACACACACACACACACACACACACACACACACACACACACACACACACATCTATTTAATGTTCCCACCAGTTCACCTCACTCTGTTCTATCCAACGACATGGGTCTAATGTCAGGGGAGAAGCCCCGACCTGCCCCTGCACCCGAGGCACACATCCAGACATACAAGTAGACATATGCACAAATAATCCAAGATGTGTGCACACATGAGGCACGTGGGAGAAGGTCAGCTTCAAGTCTTTCTGCAACATGCTGTTAACGTTGTCATTTAAGGGCTTTTTACCTTGAGGACCTCAGCCACCCACTCACAGCACTGTCCGCCATCTTTCAGCCCGGTTGAACTGATCAACTCTAAATGACTGACGTGTTAAAGCAACTGTCTCGAACATGTGATTAATCATCTGCGAAACTGTCTCTGCTTCATTCAGCGGTGATAGAGAGGGTGGTGCTGAGAGGAGGGACACACAAGTCTGAAGAAGCTGGTGAATATGTGTTCGAGGTGGGTCCAGTGTAAACACACACAACCTGCTCACGTTTCCAAATTATCTGTTCATCCTCTTCATTTTTTTTTTACCCTTTCCATCCACCTGGTTTTCTGCCCCCCACCCCCCACCCCCCCCACCCCACCCCCTCAGGCCAGCTGGTCAGATGGCCTTGTGTCATCCGTTGTCCGAACTCAGCAGGAGGTGACAGAGCTGCTGTCTCAGGTTAGGATCTCTACTGAAACACACGTTCCCTGATTGATAAGAATAATCTCAGGCTACACTCAGGTTGAGAGGACAGTAGTGTTTAGATTAAGTGTAAAGGACCTGTAAAAATATCTGATTTACTTATGGTAAACTAACTCTGAAGTATTAAGCAGCTTGTGTTAGAGTGATGTATGGAATAGAAATGTAATGACACATTGTGCTAAGTTTAGTGTGTGCTCATGTCCTAATCGTTGAACTTTTCTCTCTAAGCTGTCACAAGCATTTCCAGATGAAGGAGTGGAGAAATTCCTCCTTCAGTCCATCGAGCTGGACCCCAGGTTAGTCCCATAACTCTTTGTTTTTCTTGAGTGTTGCTTCTGCCTCATCATGGAGAGGTGTGTTCCAGCTGAGGAACGTACCCATCACCCGAGAATTTGACCACTTACCAAAGTAAATATTAAAATAAAACATAAATAAATACAGTTTGGGTTGTGGAGAAATGTCACAGAACGTTTGTTTGGGTACGATGTTTTGTTTTTGCTTATAAAGCATTTGCACAGCAGCTGTTTTAAATAATTTGAACCCTGCACTGTTAACATCTGTGCTTGCTTGCTAACAGTCTTGTTCTTCACTGAATTTCTTGGTGCATTTCTGTGTTTCTTGGCCTTCACCTGTCAATCACTGAAATAGTGTGAAACCTGCCTACAATGTGCATCCTTGTGCAAGACACAAAAAAGGGTACTTTCAATCCTCCAGCACTCTTGCAAGATATCAAACACAGGCAGTACATTCTATCATGTGGCTAGCAGCAGTTACCTCATCGCTTTGCTCGCTTGCTAGTTGTATTGCCAACAAAGCAGAGACAACTCAGAGAGACTATAGCTGTGTCTCAGTTCAGGGGCCACATCCTTCTGAGGACCCGGTCTATGTAGGCCAAGCCTACATAGACCGAACAGACCAAACCGAGCATTGTTAAATGAGACGGTCCGGTCTACGGAGGTTTTCCTATTTAAGTCACCACCGTCGTGGAGCGCCGCTTCTGTTGCCTAGCAACCTGGACAGCTGCAGCTGAAGTTTGAGGTTTTTAAGGCCCCTTGGTTTTTTAACATTTGGATTGTTAGTTATTTGAGTGAGTTGAAACCCAATACTTGCAGTGAAAAGTGTAATCCTGCTTGGCTCATGTTGACAGTACGTTTGGGGATGTTATAAACCCTCGTATGCAATAAATCTTGGGACAGGTTGGGCTGCGAAAGATCCAGCTGTTTTCACATTTCACAGTCGCATTTGAAGTCCTCTTAATTGAGACACAGTTAAAAAAACAGTATTGTTAAGGTGTCTCATTCTCTTGTTGATTTTTTTTTTTTTTTTTAATATGTTAATATGTATATATGATATATATGATATGCACAAAGTAAACTCTTGAGGGCCTCTCCATTATGCAGCGAGATGTGACGTGGAGTCACTTTTAATCCAACCTCCAAACATCTCTTCTTGTAGTTTTTAATCCAGTTAATATTCTCTGGCCTCCCTGTGTCTGTCCCCCTGCTGTCCTGTCTCTCTGCCTGCACCCAGGTGTCTGACAGCGCTGCCCTGCCATGTCCTCCAGCACCACAGCGTCCAGCTGATCTTCACCTCCAGCAGGCCTCTTTCACCCATCTGTCCTACCTCCCACCCCTCCTCCGTCCCCACTGCTCCGGTAGCCCCGACATGCCCGTTCACCTCCAGCTCTAGTAAGTCTTCGTTTTGTTTTATTGTCAGTGATGTCTTTTTTTTCTTCCTATTTCTTTCTTTTTTTAAATGTAGAGAAGCAGGAGACGATATGTAGCAGAATGCATCATTAAGGTGTGTGGAGTGTGTGGCAGCGGTATATAACCAGTGAGTCTTTACAGAGGGCAGCAGGGATATAAAACACACTATTCTTACATAGGAAAGAAGGCTGCAAGATGGGTAAGATAAAAGATTTCATGTGTGGGATTTGGTGTCTGGGTTAGTGAGAGAGAGAAGGGAATGAAAAGGTAATGGAAAGGACAAGGTGGTGAGTGTAGGTCTGGGTTGGTGGTGGTGAAGAGGTGAGCGAGGTGAGACTGCAGGCAGGAGTTTCAGTTTGTGTTTTGGAGGTGCTGGAGGGAGTGGATGGGGTCTATTTTGGTCTGGTGTGGGAAGTCAGCATGGCATGTTTGTGTAGGGAAGCCTAGAGTGTGGTGACCTCATGTTTAATGTGTGTGTGTTTTTGATTCTATGAGTGTGACTTCATCTCGGAGAGTATTTATAGCCGCCAGTGCAGTGTATATCTGTGTGTGCTTGTACTTTTTGTGTAGTGTGTGTGGTGTCTGTGTGTGTGTGTGTGTGTGTGTGTGTGTGTGCCAGACTCACAGGAGACCCCAGGGAGGCAAGGCTAATATGAATGTGTCTAACTCAGCTGTAATTCACCTCCTCAAACACACAGAGCTCCACCACAATAAACCACAGTCCAGCTTTCAGAAACTAACAAAATGACCAAGTCTGCTAGCTCTTAACAGGCTGTCTCCGCAATGCACCATGCATGGGTTTATTTATTGATCTTAGCACAAATATGCCCTGACAAATTTTGGAAGGTTGCATTTAGGACTTATTCATTCAAGTTATTCACGCAGAAACCCACTTTTTTCTACATTTAGAATTCACTGTCAAGGGCACTTTGTGTTGAAAATAGATCCACAACGATTAATCGATTAGTCGATCGAAACTAAATTTCTTTCATTTTTCAGGCAGAAATGTGAAACGTTTGCTGGTTCCACCTTCTTGAATGGGAAGATTTGCAGTTTTTCTTATCATTTATGACAGTAAATGAAGAGTCTTTGGGTTTTGGACTGTTGGTGGGACAAACTAAGACGTCACTTTGGACTCTGGGAAATTGCGATGAGCATCTTTTTGAAATTTTATTGACTAAACGATTAATTGATTAATTGGTATATTAATCGATAATGAAAGCAGCCCTAGTTGAGAAGTGGTGGGGACATGAGGACTTCTTCAACACATGAGATTTTAGGCAATGTAATGGCTACTACAGAGTCAACAAATCCATCACTATCATCTACATGCATCACCGGACAATGTGCATTTAATGTCTACATTGATTTCTTATTGTGCAAATGAACCTTTTTCAAAGAGTTCTCACTTGTTAGTTTCCAAAGATTTCTGGGTGCAAGCTATTTTTCAGAACGTTTTTAACAAAAGAAAAGAAATGTTGGCCGTCAGTTGGGGAACAAACAGCACTTGAGGGCTGGCTTAGCACCCCACATTCGAGTGCGGAGATCCAAACACTTTTGACAGCACATCTTACGCTGCACAATTCCTGTAGCACTCTATTTGCAGTATTATAAATGATAAAAATAAATGCAAACTGTGGTTTTGACCTCACAGGGTCTTTATAAGGGTGGGAATTATGAAAAATAATCAAAATAAAAGATTGATTATTCTCATTCCATCACTGTAAATAGGCATTACATAAAATAGAAGTAACATAATTCCATCACACATTAAAATGACCAACAGATACAAAGAACAAGCCCAATAATATCAAAATATTCAAAGTAAACTGTGGAATCTTTCAGTGTTACACACCACATCCCACTGTGTGTATCCTGGAGGCTGAACCAGTGTGTCCAATGCGTTTCAAAGACTGACTTCTATTTTTACTCACAGTTTTTGGTGGTGATGATAACGAAGATGATTAAGGTCTGTTTATTTTCACTCTGTCCCTCAGCTCTTGACTGTACGGTTCAGTACAGAGGAACCAACAGGTACGATTTTTAATCACTGTCTTTCTATCATTCATCATCATCATCATCTGTGGCCCCTCAGACTCAGTCTTTCGTCTCGCAGGGCCGTGTATAGAGTGGCCAGCGTCCAGCCTGTCGTCAGCACCCACAGCTCTGTCTTGACCCGCCCTTCTCCTCACCTCTCCTCCCTCCCTCCTTCTCTCCCTGCCCCCATTCCTCTTCCTCACCTCTCCTCCTTTCCTCCCCCGGTGTCAGCTCTGCCCCCCGAGAGCTCCGTGGCTGGCGGAGGCGACCCCTCCTCCCAAACGCATCCCCAACACACCCCGTCGCACCCGTACTCCCAGCACCACCTCCATCCACAGACCGGCAGCCAGTCCAGCGCACAGACCCTCCACCTGTCCCATTCCCTGCCAGCATCACACTCACATTCTCAGTCCCTGTCATACCCCCAGTCCCATTCCCTGTCTCGTTCCCAATCCCACCCACAGGCACCATGCCAGTTCCAGCCCGGCACTGCCGAGCAGAACGGCATCCTGGACTGGCTCCGCAGGCTTCGGCTCCATAAGTATTACCCCGTCTTCAAACAGCTCACCATGGAGGAGGTGGGTCAGCTTTAGATTCTGTCCTGCAATTTCTTTATTCAAGATATCTTACAGGAAACAACATGCATGCCCAGTCACTCATTGAAATGTGGAAGCTTTTTACACTCAAGTTAACCAGTTTGTCTGCTTTTCTTACAATATTTATTAGTCCTGTTTCCACAAGTTCTAAACCTGTTTCCCGTGTTACCTACAGTTTTTAGCGCTGACAGAGGAGGACCTGAACAAGTACGACCTTACCCAAGGAGCAAAGAAGAAGCTCAAGACTCAGCTAGAGCTACAGAAGTCAGTAGAGTAAGCTACAGATGTCACTCATACAGGGGTTTTTTTTGTTCAAACTGTGTTTGACAACCTGGTTGATGTGTTTGCTTTATTTTGACTACATTTGACAGGCTGTTTATTTTAGATTTTTTGCTTTATGGGTATATTAAAAACATAGATTTTGTTTTAGATATGTGGTAATTATGTGTGGGCGTTAATCATCCACAATGAGTTGTTTTATTGTGATAAAAGGCTGAAAAGCTAATAATTTTTCAGAACTGCAATGTCAAACTTGAATGAACAAACGGAGTCCTTTAACGCATAGGGGAATATTCACTTTGTTACGAGAGTAAGACGAGAAGCATTGAAGCTTGAGCCAGGAGGGGATTAGCATAGCTTAGCATAACGACTGGAAACAGCTAGCCTGGTTCCATCCAGTCCAACTAGCAACATCTGAAGCTCAGTATTTTATACACTTGATCTTCTTTTATTACATTCAAATGAATGAATAAAGTGAGTTGTTATTTTAACTGAAGCTCTGCCATTCATTTCAGTTCATAGTACTGTGCAGATCTCTGTGGCAGTGCGTGGTGAAGTTATGGATGCTTTGTTCTATTAACCATTAACAGTCAGACTGGTCAGCCGCTGCTTTCCACCGTAAATATTCAGCAGTAACGGTCCGTCCGTGGTTATCCAGCCGTAGGTGGGCCATAGAGATAAGATGTACTTATGAGGAGATAACCAACAGAAACACATGGACATGCTAGCTAATGCATCTACATGCTCTGACTCTTACTCACACAAACACATCCACCACCCCCCACACATACACACATACACCCACTCAGACACACACACACACACACACACACACATACACACACTTGGGTGCTCTTGTTATCTCTTAATCTTGGTGTTTCCATCCCCAGAATCAACAGGTTGCAGCATCACACGGGTGTATGTGTGTGTGTGTGTGTGTGTGTGTGTGTGAGCATGCTTAAACAAGACAGAAAATGGAAAGTTCCTGCAGTGGTTTTCACACCATAGGCTTGCAGATGTTTGTAGAAGAGCAGTCGGGATGCTGAGGAAGATGTTTAGTGGACAGTGTCACCCCCTGCTGGTGATATGTGGACATGAGCTGCCGTTCAACTCTTTGTCAACACCTGGACACTAACTGAGAGTTTGGTTGTACAAAAGGGTATTCTAACATAACCTGGGCCATACATTTAAGGGGACCGTAGAACTTTAAACATATGGTATTTGGGATGTTTTGTTCTGTTCCAGTCAGGTTTTTGAACTGTCCTTCACATGAACACACCTTTTAAAAACAGCAAAAGTCTGTCTCAGCAAACGTTTGTGCAAAAAAAATAAGCGCGCATCAATCTCTTCGCCTGTGTGTGTCCCCAGCAGGGAGATGAAGATGGAGAAACGGTCGTGCAGCGGCATCGCCAGGGTGACGCCTTCCAGTCATATGGGGTCTGCAACACATTCCACCTCCGCTGCAGGTAACAAACAGGCTTCGTACAAAGCCTTGAAAGTTTGGAAAATACTTAATTTTGTCCATTATGCTTTCAAGGTTAAGAATATGCTTGAATTCAAATATAGTCCTTAAAAATGCTTGACTTTCAACATAATGTGGTGTTTCATCATTGTCACTCACGTGAACCAAAAATCTTTTAATATTTGAAATGAAACGATCCCGTCGTCATATTTGTTGTTATCTCCTTGCATTTATAGTAACAATTTAGATGTGATGATAAAGGCTTTGAAAGTCTGGACATTTTTGGTGTAGGTACCTTGAAAGTGCTTGAACTTTATTTTTAAAAAGCTGTATGAACCTTGAACCCTGCTCATTTAACTTCATTCACACAGTAAGTTTGCTGCCAGTGGCCCAGAATGAGTTGACTTGGTGTTCGTTTGAATGTGGCTTCTAATTAAACTGTGTCTTTACTAATCTTGTGCCCAGCAGAATGAGATAGTGGTTGCACTGGGCAGCTCTCAGGGTGAATGTATGGCTGTGAATGGTAGTGAAACAGCCTTTATGCTCAGTTCCCTGGATTAAAACAGTGTAGTGAAATGTATTTCAGGAGAGCTGCAAGTGGAGGTGGACGCTGTGCTGCAACATCACCCCGTCTCAACAGACAGCAGCTCGTCCTCAGGCTACTCCAGCTCTTCCTGCTCACCACGAACACCGTTCTGCTGTGACTCCGCCTTCGACAGGACCAGAGACATTCACAGGCGTAAGTTTTCTATTGAATGATCACAAACGGACTGTGTCAGGTCAGGCCATCCTCTATCCAACATCCAATCACACACACAGGCATTAAAAGGAGATTTCAACACACTGCCGTGGATCTGTGTTACAGGTGTGTCGGGTCCAGATGCAGCGGGAGGGGGTCCAGAGAAGGACCGGTCCTGCCTCTTCATCCTGAACTCCGGCTGCCTCACGGGCTCCAGTCGGCCCACAGCCCAGGTCCTCCCTGTCCAAACTGATCCGGCTCCTCCTCTCTATCACCCACAGGCCAGCTACCCCCCGACCCTGCTCTCCCCGGCCTCAAATCCAGCACGCATCCTGACTTCCCCGTGGAAGCCCAGGCCCCCTCCGCTGTGCATGGAGGACAGGACTAAGCCGCTGGGCCCGGGCTTCAGCGCGGGGCTCGGTGTGGGGGTGGGGGTGGGGGTGAGGCTGGAGAGCCTGTTCCCTGGGCTGAACATGGACGGCTCCTCCACACTCCAGGACTCCAGGACTCCAGGCCGCGGCCTGGCAGGTGGTGCTGTGGGTCTGATGGTAGAAACAAGTTCTGCTCTGACCTCCACCTCCAACAGCCTCCACCACGTCTCGCACCCCCCTTTGCACTTCCACCTCTCGTCCTCTTCATCCCCCTCTGCAGCTGGATACTACTCCTACCCACCTACCTCCTCCTCCTCCTCCTCCTCCTGTCTTTCCACAAAGTCCGTCTCACAATCTGGCAGCTCAAGTAGTGTTGGTGGCTTTGTTCCCATGGCAACTGCAAGCAGTGTTCCTGTGGCCGCGGTGCCCTGCAACACTTACTACCCACCCCAGCCTACCTCTAGCCCCTCCCCTTCCCCCTCCTCTGCCTCTTCATTGGATCAAAGTTCAGGTCACAACCCCTCCATGTGTGTTTGCAGCTCCTGCGGTTGTCGGGGGAACTGCGGCGCCTACGGGGCGTTGCCTGGATACGCAGCGGCCGGCTACCTGCAGCCGTTCTCGGCCGGCCCCTCCCTCTTCACCCTGGGTCCTCTGCTCCATCTCAGCCCCGTGATAGCCTCGTCCAGCGCCGCTGGCACCGGGGGCGGGCCCTTCTCCTACCCGATGATGGTGCCACCGCCCCTCTACCGGCACAGCCCTGTGTCGCAGGACCAGCAGCAGGGCTTTGCCTTTTACCAGCCCCACGGCATTGTGGGAAACGGAGGCCAGAAACGGGCAGGAGGGAACCTGTCTTGTTATAACTGTGGTGCCAACGGACACAGAGCAGAGGAGTGCAAACTGCCGCCCATGGATTCAGCACAGCAAGGTGAGCAAATGAGTGCAGGAAGGAAATGAATATATACTGCACATATATAATAAATGCTTTAATTCAATTTGCATTTAAAATATGCAATATAAAACTCAACCAATAAGAGGAAGAAATTACGTTTCCCAAAACAATAAATAAATAGTGAATTTATAGGATGAACTGATTAATAAAACACTAAGAAGGAATTGCAAAAAATTAACATTTTAAAGACATTTTGTGACCCTTTTTACTAATTTGTCTGCTTATCAAACAGCTGATTTGTTTCGTGCATTTTCCATTTCACTCTTGCTTTTATTTGGACAAGACGTGTTAGCAGTTAGCTTCCTGAAAATCAAATGCTGCTAACGGCTGGCCAACAGAGCTCCTGCCCCAGTCTTCATTCATGAAATGGAATAATGACTAACAATAATAATAACAATTATAACAAAACCCATTTAACTATTGCAATTGCAAATTAATAATATAAAATATCATTATTCATTTGTAATTTAAATTTAATGATCTTTCTTATGTCTTTTATGAAACACAAGTCAACAGTAATCAACTCCATAAAAATTATTTGCATTTGCAAAGATGATGATTTGTCTCGTGGGAGTTTGAATAGAGTGGATGTTTTCAGTAAAGTAGTGTTAATATTCTCTGTTTGCTTTAACTTACATTCTTACTCTTGCTCTTAAGATTAGACTCCAAGTCCAAAGAATGTTAGTTTTTTACATAATTTATGTAATTATAAAAGAAAATGTTGGTTAATAGCATAGACACCATTGTTTAGACTTTTGTTTTCATATTATTTTCTTTCTTTCTTTTTGGTATAATATAGTATAATAATAAAGTTATAAACATTCCTCTTTTTTCACTGAACACTGATTTCACTCCACTTCATTCCACCTGTTCTTTGTTCCTCGCACAGAACTGAGCGTGGCTGTAGAAACATGTAGATCTTGTTTCTGAGTGGTACCTTTAATGTATCCCGAACTACAGAAGAACCGGATGTTTTTCATCAAACAAACCTTCTACTGTGTGGCTCGAGCACTGAGGCTGTAACAGAGCAACTGTATTTCTCTGTTGTGTTTCACAGGGACGTTTCGACTCAAGTACACTCCTCACTCTGACAGTAAGGACTCAGGGGACTAGCCAGCACAACCGCCGGTGGATCTGAACTGTCACACTGCTGACACTTCTGTACCTCATGTTCCTGCTTCTGGGCACGGCGAGGCGACACGAGTCTGTTCGAAGACCGTCCATCTGAAACGCACAGATCTTTGTGTATCTTTTCTTGTACGACAGCTTACAGAGAGATGAGAGGAGGACGGAAGAGGGAGAGGCTGGTGAGAAGAGAGGAGCGCTTGTCGCAGCCTGTGTCATCAGATTAGCATTCATCCCTTGGATCTCCACAAATACCAACACAAGTCAGACACAGAGCTGCAGGTTTGCAAACTCTTGCCTCGCTTCGTTTCAGAGTCATGGCTGGATCGCTGCCTCATCCTCAGAGGAAACCCTCCAGACAATCAGTCGTGTCTCAGAATCAGTCCCAGCTAAATGAGTGAGCATGTACAGGCTTCCTAGAACCAAAGGCAAAGCACTACCCTGAACCTCCTGGGCACACAGTCAAGTGTGTTTCTAGTCCGAAACATAAAACCCAGTTTGATCAAGTCATGCCCTTTTTGTGACAGACAGGCTACTTGCAGATAGATAGATAGAATGTATTAATCTAATTTATCTATTAATGAATGAATAATCTATGAATCTGTCTGTAGAAATCAGGATGTTGTCTCCTTTCCCGGCTCAGAGACGGCTTGTAGACAGATCACGGTGGGCATGAATGACTTCCTGTCGGCCACATTATATGTGAAGTGTTATCTTCCCTTTGACTCAGTATGCTGGTATTAAAGCTGGAGTCCGGAACTTGTCTCCCCCCTCTGGCAGTGAGAGTAATTACACAAGCAATTTCCAAGACACTAGTCCAGTATTTAGGTTGAGTAAATGTTACAGCTACACAGTCCAACACATCCAGGAGCAGCCACATGCTGTCTGCCCTCAGTCCCCGCTCTGGTATACCTGCTGGTGATGGGCTTAATCAGCATTGTGTGAACTCGTCTGGCGGCTTGAAAGTACCGGACGTATGTTCATTTATATGTAAAGGTCCCGCACTCAAGCTTTAAACTTCTCATATGACAAAGCTTTGATACTTTATGAAAGCACTTCTCGTGATCAGGTTTGGCTACAATAGCTATGTCCCAATTCCATGATAATTATACTACCATCTAAGTATGCACAGTATATACTAATATTTATATATTATATTAGCTAGTGTACAGGAAATCAACAGGGAATTATGCAATACATGCACTGAGGCAATCAAAGGGCAACATCCTGTTTAACATGCTTAGTGACATACTATATATTTTTCAGTATGCTTCATTTCAGTTATTGTGCAGTCAGGATTTGGGACATGGATAAAGGTGGTATCACTTCTTGGTCTTCCTCCTCAAAGAGGAGCAAAACAGGAAAAAGAACAGTCCACTTTAAAGGTACCCTGTGGTGGGTTTTATAAATCAGCTGTCAGCTATGTATTGCATGTATGTTTTGATGAGTGGGCCTGCAGTAAACATGGATGTAAATAGTGCAAGATTTCAAATATTTAAACGGCTTTATTAATGTTTAATGCAAAAGGAAATGCACTCAACATATTTGTTAAAGCTCGAGGAACACACAGTGTGGTTAGCTGAGAAACACTGAATATAAATGTGTTTGTTTACAAGAAAACTCCGCAGGGCACCTTTAAAAGGAGCCCAGGACCCCGGGTCTGATTGGAGGGCTGGATCCCCTCCGAACAAATCGGCTTCAAGAAGGTTGACGCTTTGAACCTGATGCTCCACCCCCAGTCAGGTGGCCTAGCCCCACAGAGACCAAAAGTGACGATGCATTTAGGCGCTTCCATGTTAAGTATTATAAGTTGATGAGCACAGTGTGGTGTCCAAAGTTCGGTGAAGTGTAGAGACCAGCAAGTTCCACGATACCAAGGATTACAGTAGCAACATATGATGGACAACTGGCATACAGGTTAATAGCAAGTACAGTATATCCATATGACTTCAATATTTCTGTAACAACACATCCAGGCTGCTAACAAGAACATGAGAGTCAATGCCTGGAATTCCTCACAATAGCCTTTTCATCGCTGAAGTGGAAACTCCCTCTTCGGCAGCTGGGGATCACAGAGGGAAGCTGCACCAGCCGGAGTCTTGTCCGTGATGCCCAGAAGCCTCTCTACCTCGGAGCCAAGCTGAGAGCAAAAATGGCCTCCAGTGCCAAATACTGCTCCTCTATACCAGGACAATCAGGATGTCTTTGTATGTTCAGTTCCCACTAGTGTTTCTGTAGTCATTGAAGTTGGATGGACATTTCAGAAGTGCCAATTTGTTTCCAGTTCAGTTTCATGATGTGTTATTTTTCACGTTGTTGATGGAAGTGAATGGATGTTAACCCTAAACGTGTTCTCACACGTCTTTATGCAAAAGAACATCCAGGACGGTTGAACTTGGAAAGAGTTGAGTTAGAAAAGGCTTTGCAGTAAATTCAAGTGTCTTGACTGGGAGCGAGTTGCTGGGCAGGACCCAGAGTTTTACAGACACGAGGACAGCTGGTCCTTCAGATGAAACTCTATCTGTACCCCTGGAGGGCACAGCGCAGGGACGTGGGGTGTTTATTTAAAATAGTAAATACTGAACATTCAGTATGTTTAACAACTTCTTTCTGTTGTTTAAAATAAGTCAGCAATGTTCTTTTGTGTTGTAATATAGCATGCCTTGGGGTTTTGCATTTTCTACAGGGCTCAGAATCAACCAGCCAGCCCTCAGTTAATGCAACAGTCTCAATGAACACAGGCGCATAAAATCACTTCTTACATTTTTTTTCAGTGGTCGCACAGAACAAGAAATTCACACCAAAGAGCGCCTTCTTTTGAGTTTTTTTGTTTTTGTCACACAGCTCCATTTTTGGAGGTTTTCTTTTTAGGAACTACTCAGTCTTGCAGACGTCTGAATATGTAAAAACCCCAATAGAGCCTGGTTAACTGATGCTCCAGCATGCATGTTGCTTTCTGTTTTAGTAAAATGTGCTTTTGCAATATTTGCGTGCAAACGTTTGAACACAGTTTATAATTATTCAGTTCATTTGTAGGTCCGATTTTATATTGCTAATTGTGTTGTGAAACTTGTTTTCCCCTCAAAGTTAAGATAAACATGTTTGAGTAATAAAATATTTTCTGATTCTATCTTTCATACCATTGTGTATATGATTGATTTATTCAAAGGGTGATGTCAGCCGTTTTAGAAATTCAAGATTGACATTTTGACTTGTCATAGAAAAAAAACCACAGGTCCAACGATTAACATTAACAATGGCTTTGTTCCATTCAAGAGTCCCAATAAGAGCTGACAGCTAGCAAATATGTACAATGCCAGTTCTGCCTTCAGCCATCGGTCATTTATAATCACCTGTGCTTTCCCTGCTGTGAAAAAGGCTCATTGAATTGGATTCTCAAGAGTGCTCCACAGATTTAGCATTGTTCTTCTATAACAGTTTAAAAAAAATATTATAAAAATAATTTCAGCAGAACCAGAGATATCTTTTTTATTACACACATTCTTCTTGTTAAAACCTGACAGCTACACTACCCACAATGCAGCTTGACTGTTTGTTTGGAGAGCCTAGCTAGTAGCGGCTAATGTAGCCTCGAGCTGCTAGCATCAAGCAGAGATGAGGAGCTGGCTACAGAGGTCTGTAAGCTCACTTGTTTTTAACTCCACACCCCTGGACTTTTTTCATTTTCACTCTTGTAGTTCAGCCCCAACTGACACTGACTCAAGTGACATCACTTGAGGCTATTAATCAAGATTCTGCACAGTGCCCTATTGAGAGGGCAACATAAGCAGTAGTCCTCCCTGTAGTTCCCCTTTAAAGGCTCAAAGCAAACATTTCAGCATGGAGCACTGGGATGTCTAACAGCTAGGTCCACTTTCAGGTCTGGATCTTGGCTTTAGATGAGCCAGAATATATATTCAATAATAGATCATACGATTTCTGTCTAAATGGTCAGCTCTAAATCTTCAAACTTAACCAGTGGGCTGGATGACTTGTGTTAAAATTAGCCACTGAGATTACAGGTCTCATTTTGTCCTGGAAATTCATTCATAGGAAATTACAGGGCAGAGAATACACCCATATTTACACATGTATGAATAGATGATTTCAGAATGCTAAAAGAAAATAGACATCTTCAGTCTTGCTATTATTTCAGTTCTTGTTAAGCTAAAGAGCAGTCAGCATTTTATTTTTACCAGATATGAGGAATGCAAGAAGCAAGATAAAGGAAACGTTTTCAGGTTCATCTTTTCTTTCTTCTATTAAATGTGTGCAACAGAATGTAACATGCAGGTTTGCCAAAAGAAGAACTGAAGCTTTATTACAGGAATCTGCACACTGAATGTAAATACGAAGTGCATCAGGGATTGGACAGTGAACTAATTTATCAAGAGTAAATAACTATCAACAGCAACTTTGTCTCGGTACAATCTACTGTGGACTGTGACATCCTCAGTTTTGTCTCTTCCTGTGTGTCCACTTCTCCCTTTGACCAAACAAACACATGCAGTGTTTCTTCCCTTCTGTGTGAGTCCTGTTACTCTTGTCTGCTCCATGTTCTGTAACTGTGGTGGTACCTTTGAAAACCTCACTGCTGCTCTCTGTGGTGTAAATGTGTTTGAGTGATAGATGAGGAGTTGCTATTGTAAGCTACATTTGACATAATGATAAGCTGCACTAACAATTTTAACAGTTGGCATTATGATGTTCCAGATGAAAATAGAAAACGTTCATGTTCGAAAGGTTATGGCAGCTGTGGTGAGGATTTTACACAGTGAGCGTGCTGATAGATGCCCCATCTCTCCCTCTGCCGGTCAATGCCGGTCAACGCAGCATCAGTATTGCTGCCTGTTCTTTCAGCCCCACCACCACCCCAGCATCCACCTGCAGGCTCGGCTGTGGGGTTTAAGATATTTGTTCATCACTCCCCAATATCTCTATGTAAACATATCGGTGGGGAGTGACGAGGTCAGAGCCTAGACACCAAACTTTAACCATGTTCTGCTGCTGTAATAAACCCTTCAAACATGAGTTGTCTGGCTGAATTGACATAATAGACACATCTTTAACAAACAGCCGTGGTTTTAGGATAATCATTTATCAGAATAACACAGGGACCCCACAATTGATCTTTTTCTTCATTTTATTGTTAACAAAATACCAACATAAATACATAAGGAGGCTGTGTGATATTGCTGTGTGTATATGCATGTGTGTGTGTGTGTGAAACAGAGGAGCAGGCAGAAAGAGACAGCAGCTCCACCCCTCTGTAAAAGACACACAGTGGCGTTCACTAGTCAGAAAACAAACCTTTGTACTTCATACTGTAGACAGCAAAGAGAAGAGACATAGCGTACAATGGAATACAAATCACAAGAATAAATAAAAAGAACCAAAACAAAAAAAGATAAAATACTGCGACATAAAAGCAGCTAAACCTGTTGAGAGGATGGTGGTGAGGAGGAGGAGGCACAGACAGCGTGAGGGACCATCTATGGACAGACAGGATATTCAAAAGTGTGTTTCCCCCCGCTGGGCAGGTCGACGTCCCGCACAGTGATATCGCTTGTTGGATTTCAGTGAACTGAAACTAAACGGCAAGGACAGCTCAAAGGCAGAGGGCAGATGGATCATCAACCTGCCCGCGTTCTCGCTCCTTTTCCGGCTTTCCTTCCTTCTTCGGTCACCTTAACAAATACTCGTGACAAAAGGAAATACAAAATAAAAAAAGGAAAGGACGTGGCGACCCCTTCCCCTCGTCAGCATCTACAGAACCACCATCAACCTCAACTCACACATGCATTCAGACCATGCCCCTTGCAGTGCGTCCAAAGCCAACTTGGTTACACTCTCAATTGAACCCCGTAAAGTCAATATTATCTGTACACCAAGGCATTTGTTTTGCAAACTACAATCATCTGTTTCAAGGTAAAAAAAAAAAAGCAGTTTCCCCAACATCTTGTTGTTACAGCGAAGATGCTTTAGGCTACAAGGCGGGGAGGGGTAAGAACACCAAAGAAGGACCAATGAGGGAATGTGGCGAAACACACAGCAGAGATGCATTGATTAACAAGGATCTTCTCTACTTCCTTTTGCAGTTTTCTCTGGCAAACTGGCTCTGACAGAGACTACAAATCCCAAAACATTTACCTTCTAACTGCGATAAAAACCTCCATTAAAAACACAGGAATCCAGAAACCCTTAACTTTTTCCAGTGCCTGTCTCCAAAAACCTTAGAATTAAGGTTGGCTTTGTTCATTAGCTAATATATATCTATCTATCTATCTATCTATCTATCTATATCTCTCTCTATATATATATATATATCTATATCTATATATATAGATAGATATAGATATAGATATATATAGATATGTATATCTATAGATATACATCTATAGATATACATCTATATATAAATATCTATAGATACATATAAAGATATATGGATCTATATATAGACACAGATGTAGTTAAGTGGCGGCTCGTCGCCACTTTTATATAGCATCACTACCTGAAATGTATATATACATTAACATAAATACAGCCGAGGAGACACGTAACCACAACACTGAAAATAACTGGCGTCAACGGGCCGCAGGTCGCTGTGACAGCAGACATGACACACCAGAGAGGATGATAAAGAAGCAGAGACGCACACTAAAAGACTATTGGCCCGAGTCACAGTTTTTCTCTTCTGTACTGGTCAACCCTTGTGGCTACATTGCAGTCATAATATCGAGATCACAACCTGAACTGAAATTATCGTACGTTGTGTTTAGATTTATCTGTGTTTTAGTTCTTACAGTCAAGACTAAAAGGTGTGTGGCGAGAAACATGGAGGGAGCTAAAAACTACAACTGTCCAGTGGCCTGCCAGGTGGAGGAAGAATAAGAAGAAGAGGAGGAGGAGGAGGCTGTTCACTGGGCGGCCGTGGCAGTGCCAAAGGTCTCCTGGGAGGCGTACACCATGTACAGGAAGCCGTCTTGGTCCCGCTCCCGTTCATAGACCTCGGAGATGGCAGCCGACACGGAGACCATGCTGTGGCCGTTCACCAGCAGGAAGAAAGCCTGGTTGGAATTGAGCTGGAGGCGCCTCCTGGTGGGGAGACAAAAGATGGCAGAGTAGGAGGAGGAGAGGAGAGGAAAGAAAGGAAAGTAAAGGAAAGGAAATTCAATTAAAGGAAATAACATGAAAGGAGAGACAGAGAAGTACTAAGTACTAAGAGGACTTGGGGTGTACCTGATAATCTTGATGAGTTCACTCATGTTGACGTGGTCTGGCACCAGGAACTTGGTCTTGTCCAGGATGGGAAGCTGTTTTTCTCCTTTATACCTCTCAATGATCACCTGCAGGACACGTGCACACAGTCAGCGAGTCCTGCGCTCGGATTCTGGCTGCTGGGCTTCTATGAAGGCAGTGTTTCCTGTGCTGTTTTTAGACCCGATACCCTGACAGTTGGAACCGTTCTGAGACCAGTGTCCACGTGCAACAGATGAGATATAATAGGACAGATAAAGTCACACATATGAGATGACATGACCTCTACCTGGCTGAATCTAAAGTCTGTGTTCACTGGGCCGAGACCGATCTGCCCGAGCTGAACGGAATCTTTAATATAGTGTGACAGTTAATCAAGTCAAGATGTGTTTCAAACAAGCACGTGTTTAAAAAGCAGCACCGCAGAAACACACAGGCCACTTCATCCCTGACAACAAACGTCCAGTCCACCGCTGCCATACAGCCTCCTCCGACGGACCCAACTGAAAACACTCCGTTACTTGTCTGAGCTACTGAAGGCCTTAATGATTAATGCTTAGTGTTTATGCTACCTTTAACAGGACGGTATGCACACTATGGAAACCTTTTGTTCAATGTAAGTTATGGATTGCTATCTGTTATTGATAATATATTATATTGACATTATAGTGAAATGGAAATTCATTAAGAGATTACAGATCAAATAAAGATATCTTTTTGTAGGCTGAACCCTGAAGTTAGCAGCACTTTTTCCTCAACGCCTCTTTCTTAAAACTTGTCGTCCATGTTGGCATGACAGCGTTAACATCTCTATGACAGCGGGGCAAATGTCATCTGCTCATGATAACGTGATGTGACCGACAGCTCCAGAACAGCTACTAAATGGATCCTACATTTCCCATCATTCAACCTCTATCCCAGCTTAATACCCACCCCTTTAAAGCTCTAGTTATCTCCAAGCCCAAATGACCTCATCAGGGTTGTTTTTTTGAGCAGATGAATGTAAATGAAAATGATACATGGACATATGTAAGTATAGATGGATTAATAGGTTGGCAACCACATCCCAGACACTGAATTCCATACATGGATATTGGCATTATATTGATATATTATTGCTGAGCGCTAGTGATAAATCAGGATAATTCATTTGTAACTACTTGTAGTGTGTTTAAGTAACAATAAGGATGAAAATGAAATAAAATTGGCGATCTGAAATTTGAGAAAGTATTTAGAAAATGCAGTGACCTCTATTTGTCTGGGTGGTGTCACATTACAGTGACACAGCACCACACACACACACACACACACACACACACACACACGTGAGCAGGCCTTACATGGGGCAGCAGATGGAGGGCTGTGGTGATACTTGATCGAGCAAGCAGGTGAAACATGAGGTGTGCGTTTGTTTATTTGTTGGTGGTGGGGGTGGTTGCTAGGAGCCACTGGACGCCCTGACCTGTTAGCAGATGCAGTCACACCCATTTCTCATAAGTAAAACTAGAAACAACTGCTGCCAGCGGGGGAACAAGCAGAGAGCTGCTGCAGAAACGTGTCTGATGGCAACAAACGACATTTAAATACCACTTCAGAGTACAACCAGGAAACATGCGGTAACACTTCCTGTTGCAGTACGTTTGTGTTGCTCTGCCTTGTGTTTCCTGCGTGCACATCACGCTGATTCATTTCGGCCCTTACAGTTTATTTCTGGAGAATAACGGGGCTTCAGGGGATTTCGACCGCCGCAAGTAAATGTGCATCTGAACTCACGGGTATCTTGTTGGGGTGCTGCTCTCGGATCAATCGGACATCTTCTACCCTCTGATCTGAAAAAAACAAAAACAAAGAGCAGACTCGTCATCGTTCATGGAAGTGTGCTATACCACACAAAGAGATCAGCAGGTCAGGAGAACCGGCTGGTAGTGATAAAAGCACACGAGGCCAAAGACAAAAGCAGACACACATACAAACTCAAAGAAAGAGAGACAGAGAAGCAACTACCAAAAAAAATTAAGAAATGGATTCACAGCATAAACAAACATACAGGTTATAACTTCTCAGTCACTCCACCCATGAATACAGTATTCAAATCATCCCCCTCTGGCTCAGCAGCTCTGTGGAAGTATCACACGTTCAGGAAACAAAAGAACGTTGCAGCTGTAACTGATCTTCCACTACTTTCTGTAATCAGATCTACTGAAAACTTCTCCACAAAGCTTAATGTCAAACCGAATGAAAATATGTGGGAATAATGTATTTAACAGACTGCTTAGTGGACTAAGGCGATCTACTGAAAACATTATGGGCTTCCCTGAAATCCACTCACGGTGTAACCCCGTGATTAGCAGATTATTAAGCTGCGATCTTGAGTCACTTGTTTCCTATTCAGCTGCTCACAAGTGTGCATGCCTTAATAATAGGTATTCTGGCCACACGCTGCACCTGTGTGTGAGGAATTAAATTAAAATGTGTCTTTTACAGAACGGAGATTTGATTTCTTTATATCAAGATGCACATGTAATATTTATATACACTACCGTTCAAAAGTTTGGGGTCACATTGAAATGTCCTTATTTTTGAAGGAAAAGCACTGTACTTTTCAATGAAGATGACTTTAAACTAGTCTTAACTTTAAAGAA
>JAVQJL010088460.1:0-13781 GCA_036024295.1 Nannoperca obscura | reverse complement strand
CAATGTCTTGACTCTATTTTCTATTCATTTCACAACGTATGGTGGTGAATAAGTGTGACTTTTCATGGAAAACACAAAATTGTTTGGGTGACCCCAAACTTTTGAACGGTAGTGTAGCTTCAGAAATCATTTATTTTAATGATGATTCCTCACAAAGTTACCCCTTTCTGGCCTGAAAATCTCCCTCCCCCTCTTCTGGTGCTCCCCTCCAAGCCTCCATCTGTTTCTTGCGTTTGCCCTGTGGCCCTGCATTGCTTGTGGCTGATGAAATGAGACTGCATTTGAAGTGGCCCACGCAGGGAGGTGTTTGTAGTGACACTGATGGCTCCTCCTCCGCTGTGGAGCCCTCTCCCTTTGTGGAGTAAAAGCCACCTCCAGTCTTCCCAAGCCGCTGCTCTTACAATTCCAAAGCTTCCATCATCTTGTGTGGAACCGTAAACAAATAGCAAAGGTACACCTGACGACAGAATGCAACTCGAAAGGGAATCACATCCCCCCCATCCCCCCTTGTCTCGCAGTTGGCTGCAAGCCCTTTGATTTTTTGGGATTTTCTTTTTGAAAGTAGAAAGGTTATTTATTTATTTTGGAAGTAGGTCTAAAGCTTTTAAACGCATTCCCTCAGCCTCCGAGTCTGATAAAAGACATGGCAGGTTCTGGGCCCCCTTCGTGTCTCGCTTCTGCCGTTGTGCTTTTTCCCTCTTCTTGTCGTTTCCACAAAGCGAGAGCCCTTGTCTAGAAGCTGAAAGTACCATTCAAATGCAGACTCCTCTTCCTCTTTCTCTCCTTCTTTCTGTCCTCTCCCTGTGCCTTTCCTTTTCCCACCGGCTGGCCTCTTGTGTGCGTGCTGTGTGACGTATGCGCCTCTCCCGCCGGCCTCTACCCCCTCTGTGCTTCCAAGGGACCGAGGGCCTGTTATTGCTCTTTGAAGAGGCTGGGAGAAAAAGTTTGGAGCCACACTCTAAAAGAGAAGAAAAGCCTTAGCCTTTGGGGAGGAGGGGTAGCACCTGGCCAAAGAGGGGCTCTGTGATTTCTTTTTTTTTCTTCTTCCAAATCTTCCCATGAGATGATGGGGTGGAAGTCTTGAGCTGACGTAAACGTAGCTGGGGGACTGGGAGGGTCGAGGTCGTGCAGGTGGCTTTAATGTCACATCCGGCATTGTGTGTCACATAGATTACTCAAAGCTGGAGGACTTTTGCCTGTGTGAGAAAGCAGAGTGGATACCTCTGGGTTGCTGGGAACGGTGCCTTCTGGAAAGGATTTCTGTGAAAGAATGATAGTGGTTTCGAGTAAGGTGAAGCTCTAGCGGCATGTAAATCAGGGCTATCCAGCTTCAGCTTTTTTTGTGCATCTCCTTTCCATCTCTCTATTCCACGATGGCCATTATACATCACATATCATTTCCTGAATTTAGGGCTGTGCAATATCACCATAATCTCATGTCCTGATGTTGGTCCTTTCACATCCAGATAACGTTACATCTCTCGATACAGCAAAAATTCAAAGTGAATAGCTTTAAATTATGTCCTCAACAATAAAAGGCCGGTTCAAATCCAGCCCCGGCCCTTTCCTGCAATTTGTTCCCCCTCTCTCCCCTCTTTCCTGTCTCTCTAAAGCTGTCTCTATCTAATAAAGGTGAAAAGCCAGAAAATATACCTTTTAAAAATGTTTTAAAAAAAATGGTCAGTGGTATTTAAGTCTGTTGTGGGGACTGGTTTGCAAAGTAACGTTATGGTTTCCTGGTCTGTGTCAGACTTTTCATACCCAAACCTCGTCCATGCGACAGAATGAGCCCCTCTTTTAGGTACGAGCTCCTCCTTTTGTCTTGGCTGGTGGAGGTATTACCCCATTATGTGTGACGTTAAGGAGCAATTCACACACAATCAGGTGCTGCAGCGAAAATGCAGATTTATCTGTTCATTTCAACCGGGGTTGATTCATCTTTTGGAGAAACGCAACCCGATGTTACGCTGCAGCAGCCAATCACACCGGCGATCAGCCCGGCAGGCACTCAGGTGAAGAAGAACTTTGTTTACCTGTAGCACTGTAACATTATATGTTTACCATAATATTCTGCTGTTTACTGGGCAGCTGTGAATGTAGACTGATCGGTTGGCTCTGTGATTACTGTACATCAGCTGTTCAACCCTACAACGAGGAAGCACAAAGGCGTTAATTAATTGCCGCGCAGTGGCTCGGCTTGTATTGGTCCTCAAGCTGGGAATGCTGGTTAGTGACAGACACTCCCACACTGCATGCCGTGCAGCGCCTGATTCAAAGTGAAAATGGCCTTATTCTCCTCCATGTTTGTTTGTGGTGCCTTCATGCAAATATCCTGCCTGCATCTGTGCGAAAGAACGCAAAGCGTCGTCCAAATGACCATATGAAATAAGCAATCACGCATGAACTTATTACAGTAAACAAAATGAAACAATAGATGTTTTTCTATGGGCACACAATAAATATTTCAGTCATATTGCACAGCCCTTTTATTAGGAAATGCTGCATTGAATATGTTTAATGTAGTTGTAGAGGTCTTGTAAGTATGTTAAGTACCATAACATTTAAAGTTCGTAAAAAGCAATGATTAACTGTCACTTGTAGGTGTCGTTAGGAATAAACACATTTTGGCTTCTTATTAGTCTGAGTGAAATGGCGCCCATGTATGTGAGAATGTGTTTATGCATGTGAGAGTGCAGTATGTCTTTAGTCAGCTGTACGGATGCACTCCAGAGATCAAAGGCTTCTGGGGGAATGTGTTCCAAATCTCCGAGGATTAGCAGCTGAGATTGTGCTTTGTTTCCCCAAATATATGCTCAGTTTGGAGCAACGAATAGCTGTTGATCAAAGTGTCCTCAGTCACCACCTTTTCACAGTTGACCATTTCACATATAGGCTGGGGGGTGTTTGTTCCACACTTGAAGGTGGCATTTATTTCAGAATTCTAAAAAATGTTAGGATGTTGGGCTATTTGGTTTAACTTTGATTGAAGACTGAAGTGGCTTGCAGTTGATAAGCATGTGCCTAGTATAAATACTGAGCAGATAATCTGTCTAAATCTTCAGTTCATTTAACTGACATCATCATCTTTGCTGTAATGCTTGCATGTCTTCAATCTTTTGATGTGTGTGTGTGTGCGCGCCTTAGACCTTTTGAAAAGCTCCAGGAAAGTGTTCCTTTCCACTTTTGACTGTGAAATATTAACTTAGAAAAGGAGAGCGATTCATTGTTGAATATTTGAATTGACAGATAATGGCGAATAAAGTTTAATGCCGTGTTTGAAATGATGTTAATCTACCAAACCTATCCTTTGGTAGGTTAATGTTAATTTTAATGAAAGAGGCAGCGCTTCAAGTATACGGTTTTTATCTATCACAACGTTAAATCTGAGAGACCACGTGTCGGTTACCATGCTGGTTTTATTACAGCAGACCACACTGAAGATTACGCATGCAGGGGTAAATATAAACATGTATAAAACTGAGTAGCCAAAAGAGCATGGGCAAAAAATCCTATTAACACATAGCCACATACTTTTGACTTGTAGCACAGGTGTATCCAATTAATGATCGCTCAGTTCAACCTAACTCGCCTAAATTAGATGCATCACTTAATGTTATTAATTAGTCCTACACCTGTGCTTTTAATGCAGTCTGAACATATCAGAATGTGTGAAAAGGGCGAAGTGTTGAGGAGTGAGAGGAACAGTTGTCACAGTTTGTTGAGTTGTAGTTTCTCATATGGTAGATGACGTGATTGTATGATCCAGTCAGTCTGTATTTCCACTAAATGTAATATAATGTCTGTTCTAGGTTAGGGATTGACAGGACTGTGTGTGTGTGTGTGTGTGTGTGAGTCTGGGAGAAACTCGAGGTGACTCTGGATCCTGTGGTGGTGCTGAGCTCCTCTGAGCTTTCTGTGGGAGCTCAGTGCCCATTTTAATCAGCCACTTAAAAGGCTCTGCTGAAGTGGGTGTTTAAGTGTTTAAACCCTGAATAATTCTCTCTTGTTTGTTTATCAGGTTCCCCTGCGGGTTGTGCTCTGGCCCGTGCAGTAAGCGTTGAATAATTTGACTGAGCACTCAAAGTGGCTCTCAAATAGGACAAGATCAACATCTCCATAAAACCGCTATCAAGCTCTCATGAGAGTGCAGGATTGTGCATGCACACGTCTGTGCCACGAAGCACGCAGGCGCTCACAGATACGCACATTACCCATTTGTTTATCCTAATATGTGAATCCATTTATCACTGCTAACAGATGCACAGTCCCAGCGTGATTCCCTTCCACTTGTTTTTCTTATGAGCTGGTAGTTTTGTGACCAGGGCTCTGAGGCCACCTGAGGTAGAGGGAATGGAGGAAGTGGATTTAGGTAAACAGAGTTGGGAGAGCATTGTGCCTCCCACAGACAGCGGTTCCAGGGCTCTTCGGCTCTTCCTGTGGCGCCAGGGCTGGAGGAGGTCTGGATTGTCTGTTAGGGGATGTTTTTGGTGGAAGGAAAACTAAACAGAGGAGCGGCCCTGCTGAAAGGAAAGCTGTCCTCCCCTGGTGTGTTTATGCTCCACAGGTGCCACAACCTAAAGAGGACCTCACCCTGTAGACTCGCAATGAAGCAGGCCAACCCCGTGCTTCCCCAAAGGGCCATTTGCCCTGTCCGTCAAATCCACCACTCCCCCACCCTATTTCTTGCTCAAGTTTAAAGAACAGAGGCTTTGTAAGTATGTGGGGAACTGCTTTGACACAGGCTTGTATTTAAACTGTTCCTGTCCCCCCCCCATGCAGGCAGCTTTACGTTTCTTTAGCTTTTCTCTTATTTGGAGGTGCTCTCAAGTGGCAATTGCATCCCACCCTCTGCTGGTGTTTACTTTTGTGCATAACTTTTCACTGGCAGTGCTGCGTCATGTATAATGTGATTATGTCACTTGTAGTCAAGACACATGCAATAGAGCTGTAAAACCAATACATATACCTGTGACTAAATTCAGGGGGTGACCAAAGGGGTAGAACACATAGGCCTTGGCTTTTTTTAATAAATATTGTTTCCTGGTTTGTGTTTGTGTATTTTTTTTCCAATGTAGGGATGCAACTAATGATTAATTCCATTATCAATTAATCTTACCATTATTTTCATGATTAATCGATCAATCGTTGCGTTGTCTATAAAATGTCTAATTTACAAACATTCACATACATACAAGAAAGGCAGCAAATTGTCACATTTAAGAAGCTCAAGCCAGTTCATTTTTGCTTTAAATGTATCAATTATCAAAATAGCATTTCATTTTCTTTTGATCGACTTATCGATTTTGGTTGCAGCCCTGTTCCAGTGTGCCCTGTATGTTGATGTGTGTATGAGCGTCGGTAGTAGAATTTGGTAACAGTTTTCAACTGAGTGAACTTACTCTGCTGCAAGTTCATTATGGTGAGCAGTGACACAAGCCACTAATTCCAGGCAGCTATGAATAGAAACCTGGCCCTGGCACCAGTGTACGTGTATATAGTAGTTGAAGTGTCTATTTCTGCTGCTATGTTTACTTGCAAAGTTGAAACACTCTCTGTAATTACAGAGATTTTGGGTCCACAGTTAAAAGGTCAGATGTGAGGGATGTTTAGAGGTAGTGGCTTGTGGCTGGCAGGATGTCTGCTCCAAACATGCCGTGCGTGTGTGCGTGTGTGTGTGTGTGTGTGTGCTCATGATAGTATGGATATATGTGTGCATAGGCAGAGAGGAAGAATGGCCACCTTGGTGTTGAGGTCAGTTCCATCTGGTCAACATGCACACGCCAGAGGTTTTCAAAACTGCCACCTACCAAATAGAGCTCTGCTGTGGATTGCAGAAACATGGCTTTGGATGAAATAAGACTGGCTGGTCGTTCTAGATGTTGCTGACAACTGTCATTTGGAGGAGTTTTGATTATACGGATCAACTTTTCTGACATCACCTCATTTACAGTTTGCTTCTTTTCTCACTGTCAGGTCACATCCAGACTGCAGAGTCACTCTCACAATGCAACAGTGACAACTTGAAAAAGTGGTTCAGTGGATCAGATAGTAATATGAGCAAAATCTAGCATCTCTTATGTGCATTCCATCTTTTAATCTAACATGTCCTGGCTGGAGCAGATGATATAAAAACACATTTTATTAGAAGTCTTTGATTAATTAAAAAACATTCCTAATTTAAGAGCTTGTCTAAGTCTAATGTCTCCTCTCCATGGTAACATTTTAAAAACACAACTGCATATTGTGTTTACATCAAGGATCAATCTCAGCATGAATATGTAATATATTTTAGAGTGAGATTAAGCTGTAGCTCCTGACATGACAAGCTACAGATGTGCTTCTTTTCGTTTGGCCGAGGTTAAAGGTTGAAGTGCCTGTCACTTTCCTGCAGCCCTTGAGGTAGACTTCTTGACTAAAACCTTGTTCCTCCCACACTTTGCAACACTTGAGACTGGCGTCTGAAGCCACCCAGACGACTGAAGGACTGTCTCTCCTCAAAGAGAGCTTTGACTAATTACTAAGACCCTCTAGACACAGTGTAGCACACTCACTGTTGGAAGCAGGCATGTTGCCAGCCAGTTGTCTTAAATGTATAATCCATCCTATTTTTGCAATATTGATTGACACACATGCACACACTCTTACTGTGTAAGCCCATGTCACCTCACCTTTTTGTTAAGGAAGTTAAAGCAAACTCATTTCCTTCATGAGTGAGCTATCCTATTGCTGTACTAACCGCACAAGTTTATGGAGATGAGGTGTGTTATTTTGCGAAAGGCTCATTCTCTTCTCTTTCTCTCCTTTCTGTTTTTCCTCATTCTTTTTAACTGAGCTCCACTCTGAATTCCGAGGGCCATAATGTTGTGATTTGTTACTCTTGGCAGGCGGAGACCACCTGTAAATCAAGGCCAAGCGACAGGCTGTCTCCATTCCCTTCCAAACCATAGCTTCCTCTTGGGAATGCGAGGTCCCAAAGTGGAGTTCATTGGCTGGTGGAGAATGTGTTTTAAGGATTCACCTCCAACTCAGATTCCCTGTTAACTCTCGGACTCCCAAAGAAACCGGAGGATGAAAACAGAAGTGGCTTACTGTTGTTGTTTTTTCAATTTTTACAAACAAATTTAAGAGAAAGTAAGAGAACACATGATGTGATTGAGGCCCAGTGTTTCTCTCCTTGTAGAAAATGAAAACACTCTCAGCAATTGGTGTCTCTAAAATGCTGGAGGGGTGATCATGCAGTTAG
Organism: Nannoperca obscura; assembly: GCA_036024295.1. Lineage (NCBI taxonomy): Eukaryota > Metazoa > Chordata > Actinopteri > Centrarchiformes > Percichthyidae > Nannoperca > Nannoperca obscura. Next base: position 6,538 of record JAVQJL010088460.1, on the reverse strand, counting down.
ACTCTTGATCTTGACGCCTTGTATCCTCTCCCTCTCCTCCTCTCTGGTGCGATACGGCTTTGATAAACAGTGTGATAAATGTTAATTGCTGTGGTTATGTGTTTTTCAAAAGCTAATAAAGGCTGTTACCTTGAGTAACAGGTAGTGCTGAGTGCCCGAGGGGCTGGCTGAGTTGTAAAAGCTTATCTGTGCAGGTGTAAAAGTTTTGTAAATGGGTCATTAAAGTGTTGGCCAACTTCACACATAAAACAAAAACAAAAAAAAGGAGAGAGGAGGAGGGAGTTTACTTCAGATCAGCATGTTTTTGAAGCGTAGAGATGAAGGCTGTAAATCTCTCACTAATATTCCACTGAGCCTTTCAGGAGGCAGCCTTTGATGTGGGTGAGGTAATGTGACCAGCAGTGTTTGCAATGTTAATCTGACGTGGAGAAATGACTGGTGGCTGTGCACTGTCACTCTCCAAAAGGAAGGCAGCCAATCATGGCACTTGCGGGTCCTGTAAATAAACAAAACGAATAAATTCAGAGAGCAAACAACACAATGTGTACAAAAAGTGCACACATCCATTCGAATGTACACACACACACACACGCGTGCTCACACACTGACCAGTCGGAGAGTTTATGTACACACACGTAGAGCTTAATTTGACTCCCATACATCGCACACAAAGCAGAACTCTACTTAACCACTCCTCCTCCAAGTGCAGGGCTTTTTCTTCAACCTCACTAAAGTGTGTGTGTGTGTGTGTATGTGTGTGTGTTTGTGTGGAGAATCGCAGCGTGACCTGTGTCATGAACTAGAGTTAACATAGTAAGCCCTGTGGCATGCGCTGTCTTCTCAAACCCCTCCAGTGTCTGTGTTGCTGACCATGCACACTTTAATCATAGAGCAGCTTCCTCCAACCTGCCTGGTGATGGATCCCAACTCCGTGGCTATAATTTCCTTCCTGGGGAGCAGGAAGAGAAGTGGGTGTGCCATGACTAAAGGGTGTCAGGCATGGGGCTGCAGTCTGGAGAGAAAGTGTCTGTCTTTGATGCTCTCTCTGAGACATCAAATTACACGTTAGCCCCCTTTTAGTCTGCAGAGTTTAAGGAGTTACTTGTCTTGTCCAATTATTTATCCAGTTTGTTGTCCACTCAGCCCAAGTATTGGATTTATCTCGAGATCAAGGCGGACAAAGTGGTTGAGATGCAGAAGAGAAAGCTTAAGTAAAAATATGAGTCATATATGTGGTTTTAAAGTTGGATGTCGTGACCACTTGATGACATTTGCACCATTTTCCCATCTGATGAAGCCCAAATTGGGAATTCTTTGTTGCATAGTTAACTTGGCAATAATGCTATTCACCAGTGTAATATTTGTACTGAAATAAATAATGACGTTTTGCACTAAATGTACTATAAGGTGCTTCAGATTAAGATCATCCAGCACATAGCTTATGTTTTGTTAATGGTGCATGTGAAGGGCTCATCATCAAAAGATTTACAGTCTGTGACCTCTGGAAAGGCACTGAGCTTCTTATCAAAGGCATGAAATTGCATTGTAAAACAGCAGATATGACTTCCTCTTGGCACTGCAGACTGCTCAGTTTTATGCATTTGGTCGGTTTTGTTGTTAAGTTCTGACCCAAGCATCTGTTCTGCTGGAGCAAATTCAGGAAACTACTTCAATGCATCATGTGATGATAAGCCTGATAGTCTCTTTGTAAAAAACAAAACAGATTTATCTCGTTTGGATAGAGAGAAATGCAGAGACATTAATTTGCCATGACTCTCAGTCTGTAGGTGTTGTATGAAAATTGGCCCCATCTCCCCTTCCTCCATAAATGGGTCCGTCTCGCGTCAGCTTTGCTATGCTGTATGACTATCTGAGATCTTTATTTCATGTGTGAAAATGGATCCCCTTTGAAGCCTCACTCAGAGGTAGTGCAGCGCTTCGCTACCTCACATTAACACTCCCTATCTTGGCTCCATCTTGGGGCGTCATGTTTTACTGCTGCGTGGGGCTTTGAATGAGGCTGTTTAATGTGGCTGGAAGGTGGAGGAGCTCTCCAGCGTCAAGAACGGCAAAAGACTGGACCCAGATTTAAACTGCTCTCTGATGATGTCTGGTGGTCCTTTTTTTTTTTTTTTTTTCTTTTTCTCCAGCAACACCACCCCACTTACCACACACTGCAGGATAGGCACTGCTCCAGATTCCAAGAGTTGTGCTGCTCTGTCCTTTGAAACAGCCTCTGGTGTATCTCAGTTTACTCTTTAGGATGGTGGAGAGGGATGGGTATTTCCTCTCTAGAGGCCTTCTGTGAGTAACACTAGACCTATAAGCTAATTTGCAGCTCTAAAAGTGAGAGTGTTTGGTTGATTTTTATTTTTTTGGTCATGGTTTCATCATCGGGACTGTTTGTGCACCGGTGCTTTTGAAAATTCCCATGCTACACCGCTGTTTTTTCCATTAGTAATTCATAAACTTAGCTAATGGCTGCTCTCCAGGCTAGATGGAGTCAGCCCAAATAATTTTATTTGCCCAGCGCACTAAACATACGGGACAAAGTACAAAGACATGATGACAAGTTAAGTGTATCTTAACACCTGGTACAAGGACAGTAAGGCATCACATGTCTGACACTCTCCCTTTTTATATTTTATGATATTACCTGCAGTCTACTACACCCAACAATCTACGTATGCGTACAGAGGTTGGGCATGGTGTAGCTGTGACGAAAATGGCACAAGTGAGAATAATCACATATCACTTTCTGCAGAGCTCTGTTTCACTCTCTCCAGTGCCGGGAGGCTTTTTTGTGAGTGGCAGCGACCTCAGCCATCTCCTGTTTGAAAGGCCCAGGGGAAGCAGATGGGTACTTGGAGAAGCACCACCGCTATTTCCCACATTCCCCCTTCTCTCTGTTACTCTGCCGGTCTTGCCCACTTGGCTAAATGGCCTCTCATATGTGTCACTCCCCACTTCATTTTGGCACTGCTGCTTCGAAACGCCGCATTCCTGAAGGTGTTTTCTTGCGATGGGTGGGGGACAGAGCAGGAGGCACACAGGCGCAGTCCTAATGAGATTTTTCCTGGGTTTTGATGGAGTGCCAGTAGTGCTGCCATTGCTCCAGAGGCCTGCCTCCACCGAGCCCTGGCGCGCGATCAGGGGGAGCTGTCGTCGGCCGCATAAGTTGTCAGCCTGTGTGGCGGGTCGGGGAGGTAGACATCGTAGAGACCAAGAGGCCTTGTGGGACTTTCCCACAATCACATACAAGTACATATTATTTGCACTTTAGTGTGCCGTATTGCTTTCAAACACAGACTCACAGCAGAATTTCTTTTGGCCCAGTGGGTCCCTGTCTGCCGAGTAAGGATGACGCTGGAGGCAACTTTCCCTCTTAACTCACCAAGTCAGTTCTGTGCCAGCATGCGCTCACTGTCTTTTTCACTTTCTCTGTCTCCCTTGCTCTCCATTTAGAGGGAGAGCGACCAAAACATCACCATAACACACGGACCCTGAAATGCAAACTTTAATGGCAAAAGCTCTTTTCAGCTACACGCTGCTCTACATTAGTTCAATATGCACTCAGTCAATAATCCGATCATTCATATTCATGCTGATCAAGGTTAGCAACCAAAAAAAATCAGTTGGGTCCATTTAACATCATCATATTATTTTGAAGGAAATGTAATGATTCCAACTGCTGACAAGATGGAGATTAAGGTCTGCGAGGTTAGCTACCTTTTCAGGGCTGTCATATTCAACTTGGCTGGCGTTGATAGCAATGTGGTGTTTTCCATGTCATTTCCTTAAGAATGTGGCCTCAGACTGTGCTTACGTAGACATAAAGTCAAGGCTTCACGTCCATCAACTCTGCAAGTTGGTGCATTACAATAAATGTAATTTTATGCCACCATAACTTTGGGCTTCATATGTTACACTGGCTTCATACAGTTAAACCAGAAGGTAGAGGGGCTTATTTCTGTAAACTATGTTAATTCATTGCCCTTTCATCTAAACATAAAATGTTTTAAACTCAGTATTGCTTGTGTGTATGGTGTCAGTGTTGATGTAGCTTTAGTCACATTGTAATTGGTGTGCTATTATGGAGCTTAACTGAACTATTATTAAATATTGTTTTGTTATAGTCAATCAAAGGACTGGCGTTGAATGAGCATTCCTTGGGGTAATGTTTTAGAGCTGACATTTTCATTAGTAAGGAAAACATAAAGAGTAGAGTGGTTGCCGTTCTTGGTCAAGAAATAACTTCATGTAGTGTTTGTTCAGTAAATATTATCAATCATAAATGTGCTAATCTGTCTTTGGTGTATCCAAATTCATATTCCATATTTCATAAGTATGCCACTGATGAGGTTTGCCAAATAGTTCCAATGGCCAAACCAAACAGGTCTGCAGGCCGACGAGTAATGTAGATGGGATGTTGTAAAAGAGCAGGCACTGTGTTCTGTGTTATGCTCCAGTAATAAATCACTTTCTGCCAAGGGGCATGAACAACTTTAAAACACACGGGGGCCATACAATCCCATGTCCTGGAGGCCCTGAAGAAGCTCTGAAGGACTTGGCTGCTGTTGAAAGCAGAATGCTTTATGTTCTGGTTTCCACAGAACATTTAACATCATGTCTGGAAAATTGTTTTAGCGGATCCCAAGCGCGGTAGAAAGATGCTTGTTTGTGCCCTGAAGCCAGCGCCACTGACCGAATCCTGCAGAGGTGCAGGGAAGTGACACCTAGTTGTAGATTTGATAAAACCAAGCACCTCACGTTTCTATTGTTTAAGCTGTGGTAGAGCCACTTGGGGTGGGAGGGCCTCGCACAGTGACCTCTGACCCTTGAATTAGCAATGGTATCAAGAAAAGCCCATCATTGGCTCATTGTTGGACAAAAGCAGATTGATGGCTCTTTTCTGGTTACGTCGTTTTACATACATAAAGTTATCGTGGTCGTTTTGCAGGCAACCCATGTTTGCTGGATTTTAATGAGACCCGGTTTTAACTTTTAGATTCACTGTTTGCAAATGTTGCATCAGTTGAGCCTCGTCTTTACTCATTAGTTGAGAAATCACATTGGGGGGATGGCCAGCAATGCAGTTTGGGGCAAATCCACTTTGATTTCTTTCATTTTTAAATCAGACAGAAGGGAGTGAGTTGAAGCTTTCATTCTCTGTGGCCTAACAAACTGGATTGACATCATTCATTCTAAACACCTGCTTTAACATACAGTTACTATTTCTCTACTATTCCTACTGCCCCTGCCATTTTCACTTCTTTAGTATGTAGGAATGTCATTCTGTTGAAAATATCTGTTCTATTGAAAAGATATTCAGTCTTTTTATGTCTTTCAATTGTATGCTGCTTTCAGCTTGGTATTGAAGATCATATCGAAACATACAATAGTGTTTGATGTAAAATAATGCCTAATTGGGTTTTTCACTATATAGAACAAGGCTGGTTGGCTCTAGCATACTTTGGTGGAGTTTGTGAGTCAAATCATGATATGAATCATCAGACAAAAGAGATGAAGCCAGAAGGTGTCAGGAAGATAGAAGATCTAGAACCAGACCGGGTAGCGTTTGTTGCAGCAAAAAAACCCCCCCCGCAGAAAACGAGATTGTATGTTTGTTTACTAAACCAAACGAGGAGGAATGGAGATTTTAGAGTCTAGCTGGAGAGTAAAGCCAGAGCATCTTAGTAATAGGACCAAGAATTATTTCAGTTCATCCCTAGTAGGAGTAACAGAAATGTTAAGTATATCATTCAAGTCACTGGTTGGGTTGAGGTTTGGATAGGGTAGCCAGAACTGTTACTTCTGCCATTGAAATCTCCCTTTTTATGGAGCTGGGCTGAGACAGTTGCCTCATTATTCTTGTGACCAATTGACTGGTGGGAACACAGGAAACCCTGAAACAAAACACGTTTTATTTTTAGAACTTCTACATGCTATTTTTTTTGGCACAGGACAATCTCGCCAATCACATGCCAAAACCAGAAACCAGAGAGGTCAGCTCGAAAGTGGTAGTGTCATCGCGTCAGTCGGTCCGGACTCCGGAGGTGCTCTTTAGAGACTGTATTAGAACAGATTGTGAGGATGAGTATGTCAGATCAACCACTGCCAAGGCGATTATCTGGGGAAATGGATGCAGTCTTTGGCTAAAAGCTGTATCGCCGTAGAAGAGAACAAAAAATCAACCAAATATTTCGATTTATCTTTAGGAGACTTTATACTAGACATCATTACAACATTAAGATTTTTTAATAAGGTTAAATGTTGAAAACTGTCAAAAATAAAAACTGACACAGGATAAAACCAAAAAGTACTTTTTTGATAAGATGAAAAGATAAATTCTTCTTGTTTAATTTTCTGCTTCCTTGTATTATCCATTTCTATTTACTGGTCAGAGACTTTTCATGAGAGGAGGAAAAAGTGTGTGTGTGTGTGTGTGTGTGTGTGTGTGTGTGTGTGTGTGTGTGTGTGTGTGTGTGTGTGTGTGTGTGTATGAGCGTGAGTGAGCGTGCGCAAAGAAAAAGAATGG
>JAVQJL010088458.1:0-13803 GCA_036024295.1 Nannoperca obscura | reverse complement strand
ATAGATAGATAGATAGATAGATAGATAGATAGATAGATAGATAGATAGATAGATAGATAGATAGATAGATAGATAGATAGATAGATAGATAGATAGATAGATAGATAGATAGATAGATTGATCTGGCTGTATGAAGATATTACTCAGATTAAAAAGAATGACAATGTTATTTGACGTATAAAAGCTGGCTAATAACTGTAACATCAACTCTGTGTTACATACGTGATGCTGCTACATACACTATGGCACCAAATACACTGCTTGTATTGTCCTAGGATCTGTCATCACTCGCAGTGGAAACAGGCCTGAACCAAGAAGCACGATTCAGAGGCCAACAGGACAAAAGTTAAAGTTCATGATAGTTTTTCCAGAAAGGAGCAGAAGTTCAAAAGGCAGGCAGTAAATAAAAAAAGCTGAAACGCTAAGACAGAAGCACAACAGATGACCTGGCAGGGAACTAATGGAAACAGACCATAATATATACTACAAGGCTGATGGGGAGAGTGAGGACAGGTGTGCAGATAGGTGGGGAGGGTCAGGTGATGTGGAACAGAGGGAAAAGTAGTATAGATAGTATATATTACTATACTATGAAATGTCTTGTTAAGAGACTAAACTGGATTCACTCAGGGGCCAACATGAATACATAAAGAGAAACAGAAAGACTCCTTCCATCTAACTTCCACTTCACAGTATAATCACTGATTTACATCATATTAAAAAAACACAAAAAGCCGCAGACCCTGGATCAGAGAAGCCCCCGATAGATGTCCTGCCCCAACATCTTGTGTGGAGTTCAACCCAAAGACAAACTTACAAGGTACATATGAGATATGTTATGCTGTAAGAGGATCACACATAGTGACGGTTACATTAAATACACGTTGCTTCATTCATTTAGAAACATGTTCTTCAATAGAACAACAAGACTGATGCACGGAGGAAACATGATCTAAATGAAACTGAGGTCATTACATGTGAGCAGGAAGTGCTGAGGCTTAATGTTGGTTAATGGAGAAATGTGCAGACAACAGCGCCACCTGCTGGACACATCTTCAACAAGGTAAGTGACCAACAGGTTTACAGAACACACTGTGTCATGCAGTGGTTCGACACACTACACACACGACACAGTCAGCCACATAATATCAAAAGCTTTAATTAATCAATTAAAAACTGTACAAATCAGGGTTATAGAAGAGTTAATGATCTACTTCTTTCAAACCCAGATGTCCTCACATCACAGGAGTTTTATTTAGTATGTTCACTTGCTTATGGAGATGCTAAACATGTTTAAAGTGGTGTGTTTGAACTGTGGAGTGTGTACTGCTGCAGCTCCTGAGGTTTCAGCATCAGTAATGTGAATAACAAACCAACAATCAACTCCCTCCCACAGTGCGTATACAGACTCAGATCCTGGACAGGGTGTTTGATTTCTGTCTCTGTGGTGACAGTTTTGGAAAGTGAGCCTGACATTTTGTCCAGGCTTCACTTGTTCGAGGGGCTGTTTCAGGGTTCAGACCTGGTTTAGAGTTGAGTGTGAGGTTTGGAGTGAAGTGTGCTGCAATGTCTGCAAACTTCTTGCTGCATTTATTGTTATTCACAACATTTCTTACATCCAGGGAAACATTAGCAATCACACGCAGGTAACAAACTGCAGACAACGTATGCCTCTCCTAACATGCAGCACAACCGGCTGCATGTCCCATTCCTGTATGCATGCAGTCCCAGAGTACATGCATGTTACACCAACATACACAAATGGAGAAATGTCTCTTACAAATGTTGCAAACGTCATTCTGCTGTTTCAGAGCCGACGTGCACCTCCCAGCATTGAGCAGCAGAGGGCGGCACATCTCAGTGAATCCTCCAGCACTGAGTCTTGCTTCCTCTGTGGCTCTGACATGAGTTACTCATCAGATGGAAAAATGTGCACCTGCTTTCTGACGACTGTTCCCATGCAACCGATCCACCGCTTTATTCTGAGTTAATACAGCACTTGTGTTGCGTTTCAGAATTACTGCAAATGTTTGAATGATGATTTCAGGCGGCAGCATTTTACCTGCAGAGGAGCTTTGCGTGTGCTGAATTAAGGTGGGTAATAACTAATTGAATGTTTTAAACATTATTGGCATTTCATTGAACAGACAGCGTCATATTTGTGACTCATAACGTGCTCCGACAAAACAGCATCAATGAAATGTGTCATATTTTGAATCTAGTGATTAGAAACACACACAACAGAGCAAACAGCAACATATGATTCATAGATTACTTCCCACTTCACATCATCTCATGTCAGAACCAATATGAAGCAACACAAAAGATCTCAACAACATAAGTGTTTGTTGGTTTCTTCGTATCCACCCTCTCACATCCTTTGCTCCTTCCACAGATAATGCTGCTGTTTTGGCTGCTGCCAACATGGGGGACAACTATAATACATTTCTGTCTTCATTGTTAATTGCTTCAAGCTGCAAGTCTTCTTTGATTTTCGAGTCTGAAGTCGAGTGACACCTCTGCTGCGTGGAATAAAAGACAACATCAAGTCTCTAAAACACAGCAGCCCAGTTAGCAAACAGACGTTAACAAGCTTAACGGTGCAGAACACTGATGGTGTGGGTTTTAAAGGACGTAAAGTGAATGAGATTTACTTGAAATGGAGACAGAAAAGATCATAGGATGAATTTGGAATATTGAGTTTCTCTTAAAATGAGGACACAGATGTTTGATTTCACTATGAGCTGAATCTCTGTGGAGTCCAGACTGGAACTGTTCATTTACAAAGCTAGTTTGCTGTTTCACCTCCATACACAAACAGATAGATACACAAATATCACACACACACACACACAGATCTTCAATGCTGGCCTGCTCGGACATCTGGATCCCCTTTATACACACACACGCACACACACACACACACACGCACACACACACACACACACACACACACAGTCACTGAGCTTGTGCGGGTTTGAATGCATGCTTGTGTGTGTAATCATGGATAGAATCATGGAAACATGCACACCTGTGTGTGTGTGTGTGTGTGTGTGTGTGTGTGTGTGATACTACCACATGTTGACCAGAAGTTAGTTTTCCAGCTGTCTTCTGTTTTTATGTTGATCCTGGTTTCAATCTGCTGCTTATATGAGAGCCCTTTTAACTTGCGCCATTGAGTGTGTATGTTTGTGTGTGTGTGTGTGTGTGTGTGTGTGTGTGTGTGCGCGCTATAATTGCATTTGAAAAAATAAGTTGATATCAAAGTCAAATCTGAAACATTTTCTTGTCACTAGATGTCCGTTTTGCTTCTGTCTGCTCTCCTTACTGTTATTGTGTGTCCTCAGTATGAGAGCCGGCAGCAGCAGCACAGCTCAGAGACAGGTTGTACTACTTACGCAGTGACTCATTATTACCCAAACTTTGGTGTAAACACTGTGTTTTGCAGGTTCAATATTATTTGCTTTAGATAATTCGATGGTTAAAAAGCAACTGTTCAGCTCAAACAAACAGAACACGTCAGGTTAAACTGGAAACACGAGATGTAACGTGATGTAAAGATTTAAGGGCCTTAAAGAAACCAAGAAAAGAATCTAATGAATGTCTCAGTATCCTTTTACTGGAAATAGAATTAAAGATTGTAATATCAGTTTGGGAAATTAAAGAGGTATTTAAAAGTAGGACATAGGACACATATGTTATATTATATTTTTTAAAGCTGGACATGAAAACATTTATAGTAAAGATAAAACAAGTAATGATAACCAATAGAAAACCACAGGTTGTCAAGAAATACTAATTCAATTAAGATGCATCACAAACCTGCTGCCGTGATGATTTAAACAAGCCATCACCTCGATCAGGTGTGAGTTATGGCTGAATCTTTCTGGATATGTTCTTTCAATGCTAGCTTCTCAGTGGGTTTTTCTATGAAATGAACCACAAAATTGTTTCCATCGACAGTGGGGAGCTCCACAGGTGTACAGCTGTTGAACCACTTTGTAACAAGAGTAAGAAAATACTCCCTATTTTAGACAAAGTCTTCCAGACAGGTTTCACGTCAGCCTCGGCTCTGCTAGCAGAAACGACCTCGGACTGACAAATTGCAGGAAACCCAGAAAAACATGTCACAGTACGAACGAGACGCCTCAGAGACAGAAATCACACAGCGGAAGAAGCAGAGACGGATCCAAAGAGACAAAGAACAGGATGAGAAAGAGAAATAAAAGAGATGGTCATCAAGAAAAGGAGAAAGGCCAGAAGGCAGAGAGCGAGACACAAGGAAAAGACTGCTTCAGTGTTTCAGTCGAATACTTTTACACTATTCAAACCAGCAACATGTGGAGCACCTGCGATCGTACAGGCAGGTTAGTAACAGGCGCAGCTCCAGCACCAAACACGCACGAATGGAAAGAGTGCTGTGCTAAGAAATCAAAGCTATATATATATATATATATATAAATTCTATATGATGCCAGTAATTCCCAAGAGACCTTTCTCTGCAGCACCTCGTGTATAACCACATCGCTGTTGCCCCTTTGGAGTGTGACGGCATTCATATAACACATGGGCCCCAGCTGATAGCTTCTCTCCAAAGCACTATACATACTTTTAAAATGAACTAACTTCATGGCTACTGGAAAAGTTTACGTAGAAACTATTGCAGAATGCAGAATCTGTAGACAAGGGACAAGGCTTTGGTATCGGATGCGTTCTGGGTTCTGTTTGTAGTGCGAGTAGTACTGACCAGTCCTGTCTGAGCGGGCTTTGGTTGCATGCAGGTAAACAGTCTGTGTGGAGAGCAAAACCAGCGGCTATCACATGACAAAGATTTCGCTTTTTTAAATGTATCTGCATTCAAATCTTCGTCAGATGATAGTCGATGGGTTCTGAGATTGATAATCAGACTGTAAACAATGACTGCTGCATGGAAGAGGAAGTCTTGGCCCGCTAAGCCATTATCCAGACATCCGGTGGCTTCACCTGAAGCCCCAAAACACTGGCTGTCACCCCCAGAGGCTAAACTGTCGTGGGACCATTGAGCCATCAGGTGAAGACATCACTGGGTGGTATTTGATCAATACATCTCATCAAGCAAACCCCAGATATGTCATGGCTATTTCTGTGCTCAATAAATGCTAAATTACAGGAAAAAAACATGCTTTAAAATTAAAAACTACCTTCACTTGGATCCTAGTTTGATGGCGTTGCTGTTGTAGCCATGATCATAATAAAAAGCACCTTCATGGCTTTTTTATTTTATATTATGTGCTAGAATGCAAAACTAATCAGCCTAATCATTTCCATTAAAAAAATATAATCAGTTTCATGCTGTGGAGCTTGCTGCTGTATTAATGCATGATGTCTGGATGTCTGCAGTGGCTGCACGTGTTGAGTCTCCGCTCCCTGAAGCAAAGGAAAACCTGCACGCGGCAGCGCTCCTGCTGCTAAAATGTTCACATCAAGCTTGTTTATTTCTTCCGACCGCAGAACAGAGTGTGATTTCTTTGTTCCTCTCTCGCTCTTGTCATGAAACCTGTGTGGAGAATGTTGCGTGATGCCCCTTTATTTCCCGCTGAGATGATTGAGTCAAGCTTGTTGTGTCGGCACAAGAGGACTTGAGGGGAGCTCCGCTTCCCATCTAAACTGACTAAACACCGCACCAAGCAACTGATTTGTTCCATACATCTCTAACCAGAGAATAGCATGTTTTTATTGGTTCCTTTGGATAATGAATGGATGTTGGTTTGTAGTTTGGTACACAGGTACTAAACGTGGCATTTAGTGGATGCTGTTAACCAAAGCACCCTTCAGTGCCATGAATTTTATGGAAAATTCCAGGTTTTTACAACAGTCTAAAATAAATAAATAAATATATATATATATTGGTTTAGTTACAGTCACTATTATAACATTTTACTTTTACTACTTTATCATGTTAATTGCTGAGATCTGGGGATGTGGCAGCATTGTAACAATACACAAGCCATCAGCGCTCCACAGGAACACAAGCAGTCAGACAATCACACAAGTTGTAAACCGCATCGTGTAAACCACCCACTGACGGGCAGAAACCTTCAGCAAGGGACTTTCAAATGTCGGTAAAATCTCTAATGACAGAAACCCTGCGTATGTGCATATATGATGGGAAATATGGTAGAACTGAACAATATGCAAAATACATCATTTTGGGATGAATTGAGACGATCATGTGATATGAGTCAAGAGTTCGTTGGTTGCGTAACGCTCACGTCATGGCGTAGTTTCCATAATCACCAGGTTCCAACTTGTAAAATCTGTTCATAAACCTCCACGTCAAAACATTTTGGTGTCTATAAAAATAAACCAAACCCAGGTCTGATGTTCAAACTCAACCTCACATGTTGTGTTTCTACTTTTGAACGCATCGTGCCACTTTCTTCTAATGTCTGATCAACAAGGTGTTCTCTCTCGTTGTTCACTGACTCCTCAGCAGTTTGAGATGCGTCTGGCATCAATAAACCAACCACACTGTCTATTAAATCAGACATTTTCTTCATTTTTAACTATGTTGATTGTTAAATCATTTTCTCTGCATGTGTAACAGTATACTGCACAATTTGAAGGCCTTGAGTGTGTGTGTGTGTGTGTGTGTGTGTGTGTATGTGTGCTCCCATTATAAAACATAAAGAAACGTACTTCATCAGCCTGTATACCTGCCTTATAGGGGGTCTCCATTCCTTTTCGTTGCCTGCCATCACTCTTCAGAGCCCATTAGTAAGAAGTGAACGCCTGCAGACTTCTTTTCTCTTTGGCAGCAGACACACACGTTATCACACACACAACACCTGTTATCCGGAGTATCTGTTTCAAAGGTTGGAGTGATGGATGAGTTTCACTTCAAGCTGCGCGTGTGTTTCTTTATTATGTTGAGACTATTACATCAGGGGTTTTACATTAGTATTGCAGTAGTGATGTTTCTGTTGGCTCTGAGTGGAAAGCAGGTTGACGTTTTTAAAAGAAGGTACAGTCGAAATCAACTGTTCTGAAGTGATCAAAGTTACATACAGCATATCCTGTGTATCATGTATACGTAATGTGTGCATCTCACAGACACACAAAGTGCTAAAATTCAGATTATCGCTGTTAAAAGTGGGATTTTTTAAAATAGTTTTTATATTTTCTTTAACTAAATGTTCTATACTGGTGCTAATACAATAGCTCTGATCATTTGTTTGGGTAATGTGAATATGTTTTATTTAAAATAAGCAAAACTACTCAAAGCATTAGTATTAACCATAAAACTTTCACAAACAAAAAAATGCAATGTCAAAACTGTAAACAAAGTCAAAAGGTGGAAAAACTAAAAAGACTCAAAGTCAAGGTAAACCTTATTGTATCAGATAGGAACATTCAGGTAAACAAAATCTATAATGTCAGATATTTACAGACATTTACCTGGGATATGTCTCATGAATGCACCTGGGCCAGTTTCAACTGTCTGATCTTTTTTTAAATACATTAAGATGTCATTCAAAGTAACTGTTCCTCTTGTCCAAAGTGAATATAAATAAAAAATAACTGCAAAGCAGAATCTTATGATATGAAAAGATCACGTTCAGGTACGCTACCTCCAGCTGTTGAAACGTTTGGGGGGGGGGGTCTTAGAAGATGATAGGCTCTGTTTGTATTTATGCTCTATTGTATGATGGAATGAGGGATGCACTCTTTCTTTTATCTTGATAGATTGTGCTTTAGAAAAGCAACATTTATAGTAATATATATAAAGAAAATCTACCTTGTATAAATATTATGAATTTTTTTAGTATCTTATAAGTCCGTGGCGGCTGGACACAAGATTTATAAAGTCTTGTGTTGGACTGTAAGCCAGGAGCCCCGCCCCCGACCGACTGACCCCAGGTTACCTCTCCCCGTCCACAGGGAGGACGTCCTGCAGAGGAGAAGCAGCAGACGGACATACGGAGGCTTTTATCACGGCTGCGTGCCGCACATATCTCTACAGAACCCGACCTCAGTGTTGGAACGTTCCCTGAAGAACTGGAGGGTGGGGAGGCCCCGAGACCCGGATCACACATTTGCAGGTGCTTCATCTGACACTAAAAATAAAATGACTAACTTTTAACTTTGGGCGATGTCCTCACACGCGTGACTCATAATAACTTCAGTATTTCCAACTGGAAAATGTACGTGCGTGCCTGTGTATGCATATCTGTGTGTGGGTACCTGTGAGTGTGTGTGTGCCAGTGCGTGTGTGTATCTGTATGTGTGTGTGCGTGCGTGAATATCTGTGTGTGTGTGTGTGAGTGCATGTGTGTGTATCTGTGTGTGTGAGTGTGTGTATTTGTGTGTGTGGGTGCGTGTGTGCATGCGTGTATATCTGTGTGTGTGTGTGTGTGCGTGTGTATCTGTGTATCTGTGTGTGAGAGTGCGTGTGTGTGTGTGTGTGTGTGTGTGTGTGTGCGTGTGCGTGTGTGTGTGTGCGGGTCTGTGTGCGTACCTGTGTGTGTGTGTGTGTGTGTGTATCTGTGTGTGTATCTGGAGGTGTCAGAGATACGATGTGCAGATAAACCTGCGTTTCTATGGGGTGCCACTAAACAGCCTATAACTCACACATGCACTCACACCCTGAGCATCTGTTGCACATTTACCCTGTGGTCATGGCCTTGTGGAGCCCCCCCCACCCCCCCACTCTCGCTCTTTTCCTCCCTCCCTTCACGGATCAGCCTTCATGCTCCTCTCTCTATTGTTCCCCTGTTTCCTCTTAGATTAGAGAAGCCTTTATTTTCTGCCGGTGTCACCAGACAAGTGTCTTCTTACAAACGTATCACAGTCGGGAACACCACAGAGGCCATTTAGCGGATAACAAGAATGCTTGTGAAGTAACTTATTCAAGCATATTTGCCTGCATTATGTCAAACTTAAACATTACCTTGTGCTGCTATGAGGCGAAATCTTAAAGCTACAGCACACAGTGATATTTTAAACAGCAGAGTGCTTCCAACTTTGCCCACAAAGGGGATGTTTTCAACATGACAATGCAACAAATAAACAGGTGTTTTCCACCACATTCATGTCACTGAGGGTGAAGAAAATGTTAGAAACCTCTCATTAGAACAAAACGACTCATCAGCTGTACAAACTACAGCATCCACAACGTTGAATAACCACTTCTTTAAAACAGAACCTGGACATTAAACGCTTCATGAAGGGGGGGGGAGGGTTATTGCAGGACTGCATTAGTTTCAGGTCCGTGTGCCTAATAAACTGCCAACTGAGTGTATAATGTTGCTAAAACCATAAGTAAAACTATGCGTACTGTACACAGTCTACATGTATGAATCCTAAAACGAGGAGAAACCTGTAAACATGAACCCACTACTATAAAATCCAACCCTGCAGTCAATGAGTATCACATGTATCTCAGTCTGGTGTCTGTGGCTGCGTTAACTAATGATATAATAATGTAATATCTGAACCGGTCCTGGCTAAAATAAACCTGATGAAATGCAGATCCTTCCGGTACTGTCCTCCTGCTAGTTAAACCAAGACCTTCGGTACTTTTGATTAATTCGCTCGTGGAAAATACGGTGTGTTGTGATATTTTCTGATGTGTCAGACACATTTATAGCAACATTTCTCTAAATATAGCAAATATTACTATATATACTATATTGCTTTTTGATAGCACAGCTTAGCCATAGTTTAATTTGGCTACATAAGCATCTACCAGGATACTTTGGTGATGATTCTTTACCTTTTAAATCGGACATTCCCAAGTTGTTGTGTGTTCATGTAACAATCAAATACAGGAGAGCTTAATGTTAAAGGAAGAAGCACAACTGGGTGACGTGAAGACACTGAATGGAGGTAAAAAAAGCTTTTCGTATTTACTTTCTTCTATATAGTAACAATGCAAAGGCTAAAGTTTAGTTGTTTTAGTTGCTATCCACGTTCAATATACTACCCATCAAAGAACACCCAGACAAACCTCAGTGGACACATTCCTTTATCTGATCAAAGATTCAAGCCACACAAACACAGACTCAATTGGTTTCACATAAATTCTCTCTTTCTCACACACACACACACACACACACACACACACACTCTACGTGACCTTGCTGTTGAATTCCCCTTCCGTTGCTGGTTTCATTCATCTACCCACTGTGAGGGAAATGGTTACCATCACATTGAAGGGTTTGTAGAGGAAGCACAGTGTATACAGTAAAGAAGTCCTGTACAGTGACTGGAGACCCATCCTTGTTCATGTGTGAGCAACTCGGGGTTTGCACACAATCACACTGTCACATGTCTCTTCCTGCACCAGTTTTAACCCTTGTGCGACCTTGTGGAGGAGACACTGGGTCAAGACACTGGGCCACTGGGTCAATATGACCCGCAAGGCAGCACAAGGGCTAAGAACAGAAGTTGGTTCAAATAAACATTTGTGTAAAAACACATTACTTGGGTTTCCTGTTTTTAAAAATGTTTAACTGAAGGAGAAAAAACCTTGGAGAATAGTTATAGTAATTAAAGTATAATTTTGGTCACTTTATTGATCCTTTATGCTTATTTTAATAACAAAAATTACATTTCAATGGTGAAAAGTAACTATCGGTATGTGCATTTACTCAAGAAACTACATTTCCCAGCATGCCTTGGGGACATTTAGGGATCCCACGAAAGAATTGAAAGACATTGCTGCATTTCATTATGATGGATGACATTTGAAACAGCGTTGTACTAGTATCTGTGAGCTGCATCAACATGAGACCAGTAGATATCGATAACTTCAGATGTGTCAGACTGAATTGTGACACCATCTTTCTGTGACACAACAAATCAACGTCGCCTGGAAACAACATTTTATACTACAACTATACTCTCTGAGAAGCGCACTGCCGCCTGAAGCATCATTTAATCAACACATACATGGAGGCTGTCAACATATCTCATGTGTTTCCTGACAGCATGTGTTCTTGCAACACAATATCTGCTCACAGGAACTAAAACATTGTTCATGTTTCTCCTGGTTCTGTTGAACTCAGCACTGTTATAATGTTAATGACATTTAACTGTAACCACGGTATTTCCTTTTCCTTAACCAAAGTGTTTGTGGCGCCTAAACCAAACAAACGCTGGACTCAGGATGCAAAGTCCTGCACTTTGTACGCCCAAACACATTATTGGTGTTATAATTATGTTTCCTGTGAAACATCAGAAACTGGTTTATTGCCAATTAGGTCCTCACATACGAGGCCTTTGCTTTGTGGTGCATACACAATCATATAGAGAAAAATAAAAGCAAGAATACAAATATAAAGAAGAAACTGTTGCAATAAACATATAAAATAAATACGCATTATGTATCTAAACACAATTCATCTCACTGGGTCTCACAGCTGTTGCCCAGTAAACTCATTGGGTTATGTTTGTCAACCAATGATCATTGAATCACAGAGATACTGAAACCACTTCACCTGTCACTTACCTGTTACATCTTTTAGCTGTCACTGCAGGTGATGCTGCTCGGCGCTTCCACCAGGGCGTCACCAAATGGCTGTAATTTAGCAGAATTTACAATATATCAGTGTTTTTTCACCAAAGAAATACATTTACTTCCCTTTTACACCTTTTTAAATTGCAAACAGGCACAATTTCTCCAAAGACGGGCCTCTTTGTTTCATTTTCAAAGTACAAACTGGCCCACGTGGAGCAGGAATGCACCTGTACGGGCATTTTCACAATGAAATGATGGAGGGACTGTGGGCCGCTGCAACCAGAACTGGTGGTTGACTGCTGGTGAAAAAGACCACCACACTCTCCAACCCTCATGACCAAATCAGCCGCCAACTGTGTGTATCTGCAAAGTTTAGTGTGTGCTAACAATGTGTTTAGTGGCCGTCTGTCAGCAGCTAGCTACGTCTGCGTCAGGCTAAATAAAGGTCTGTCAGTCAATGAAGGAACAGCCGCTCTGCATTTTAATAACCTGCTTCAGTTGCTCTGATGGAGGAGTCTGCACTCCGCTTTCAACAGGATGATACAAGCTGTTAACACACAGCCGACTCCTTGATGAAGCATTAATCCATGTGTGTTTAGTGGCTGCTGGTTAATCCAGGTTCAAATCAGCACCATGAGAAACAACAACGTTTGTCGTCTGTTATTTCCTTCCTTTGAACAAAGTGCAGCGTTCCTTAGCTTTGAGACTCAGGAAATGCGTGCAATGAAGCATTTCTGAAACTCAGATCAAAATACATGTTTTTTTTCCACTTCGGTGAGCGTGAGGACTTTTTTATGGCCGTTCACCTAATTGTTTTTTGGACTCTTAATGCCCTGAACCCTGCATACTTCAGTGAGTTGTTTATATGGTTTTTAAATTCGCTCCTCTACGCAACATATTTTTCCCATTATCGAATGACATTCCTGTCTTCTGAAATGATGGGGAGTTGCACAGCAGTGGCTACCAAGGACATACCGCGTAACAGTGGTGTGCAGTCTGCTAACCATCCAGTTACTTAGATCATCTTTGTAACAACTTACCAAGAAAGATAAGAGGCGCTTTCTAGACAGAGCTCCCTGCATCACAAACCTCTCTGGTCTCTTTCATGTGTGGCTGTAACACTTCATTTAAATCCTTTTTAATGAAGTTGCTGCATGAACAATCTAAAAGCACGAGTTACAAATATGTTGCAGGTGAACGCTGCACTTAACCTGCTGTGTCTTTGTATGCAGGAACTGGACAAAGTCTTACCTCTTAAGATTAGCAACATCAGGTGGTTATTCACCTACAAGTTACACTGCTACTACTTAAAGCTTTGAAGAATATTTAGGTTGAAGGAATACCACTGGCATCACCAACTACAGATGAGCAAAGGCAGCAAACTGCTTTATCAGACAACAGAAGAGAAAGCAAACAAGATATTAATCTAGACATCCTAATTAATCCATAATAATACAGTAATAACTATTAATGATAGAAAACATAGAAGACTGTTACCATAGTAGACTGTAGACCACCTTCTCCATCCTCTTTCTAACCCGTAAAATAAGACACGCCCACTGATGTCATCACGGTTCACACTTCAGGTCGTGAAGCTCAACTGTGAAGCTCCGACTGGTCTAAAATCAGGTTTGCAAACCAGAACGGAAGCTGTTACATGTTGGGGGGGGGGGAGAAAAAGGGTAACAGCAGCAACTGTCCCAGTTTGCTTGTGTTGTAGTTACATATTATCATAGTTACATATAGACAATGTTCCTTTGAGCGTGTTCAGAGGAGCCGGACTGCACTGACAGAGGCAGCCGGCTTCAGATAGCAATAAGAGATCTCCCTACTTAATGTCTTTCTTCTTCTAATTTCACCACAGGCCACAGTTTACTCTGTCCAACCCCGTAAAACGGCTGCGGCTGCAAAACATCGAAATAAAAATAACAACCAGGCTTAATGTGGAAGTCACTGGAGGGATTCCATGACTGCTAAATGTGTGGGGGGGGAAACAAATGAAAACCGTGTCTCAATGCATTCATCTCTGCTGGAAGTAAAGGAAAACAAAGGCCCTCTTTGCAGACTGAAAACTTTAGTGTATATTTCAACATTTACCTTCACAACTGGTAAAAACACAACAGCACTGAGCAGCGTTACAGATAGAAAGTGTGTGTGTGGCTGCAGCAGGTCCTTAACCTGTCAGGATATATATATATATATATATATATATATATATATATATATATATACACTACCGTTCAAAAGTTTGGGGTCACATTGAAATGTCCTTATTTTTGAAGGAAAAGCACTGTACTTTTCAA
>JAVQJL010088457.1:0-13804 GCA_036024295.1 Nannoperca obscura | reverse complement strand
CTACTTCACCGAGGTACGTTGGCTTTGCAGGGGAAACATATTGAAGAGGTTTTTTGACTTGAGAGCAGAAGTCCAAGCCTTCATGGAGAAGGATGGGGTGGTTGTTCCTGTACTAAGTGATCCCAAGTGGCTCATGGACTTAGCTTTTCTTGTTGACATCACACAGGAGCTGAATGTACTGAATAAGAAGTTACAAGGCCAGGGGCAGCTTGTCAGTGTTGCCTATGACAATGTTAGGGCTTGTGTTATGGAAAGCCCAGCTTTCTCAGACAAACCTCTGCCATTTCCCAGCATGCAAGGTACTCATGGATTCGGGCACACCATTCAGTATTAAATATATTGATGCCATTGCAAAGCTACAGGAAGAATTTGATCACAGAAGAATTTGACTTTGACTTCAAGACACACAGACACCACCTTCTCTTAGATTTCCAGGATGTTCAAGCGGACCATGCGTCTTTTTGGAGCACCTATCTGTGTGAAAAGCTCTTCTCCACCATGAACTTTAATAGGTCAAAGTTCAGGGCCAATCTTACTGATGAGCAACTTCAAGCCATACTGAGGGTCTCAGTTGCTTCCTCTCTCAAGCCAAATGTTGCTCAGCTGTGTAAGAGGAAGCGCTGCCAGGTCTCTGGAGGAAGGAGTAGGAGGAAGTAAGAGAAGCCTATGTTCTTGAGAACCATTGATGTTTTGGATTGTTATTAATAAAGATTGAGAATTTTGGATCAGTTGTTCTTTTTTTGAATTTTCTAAACCTTTTTTGTGGAATACTTGATCACCCAGACTCAAACTCCAGCGGCCCCCAGATAAGTTGAGTATGAGACCCCTAATCTAAATGCACTGCCGGGGATTGTCAATGTATTAAACGCTTTAGAGGCAGAAACAATTCGATAATTGAACGATTTAATCTTTTAAAAGATTGATCATTGAAGTCATTTTTCTAAAACATTCCCTTGCTTTAGCTTCTCAGTTGCAAAAATCTTGCTGCCTTTCTCTGTCTTACATAATATTCAATTCAATGTCTTTTGGTTTTGTTGCTTAAATAAAATGTGCAATTTGATGACATCACTTTGTGCTTCAGCACATTGTCAAATATTTTTTGACCAAACAAATACTCTCCTAATCTGGAAAAGAAATAAAACCTTTTAAGCTTAGTGAGCCGATGGACCGTCTCCTGCAGCTCCATCCTTTGGACACATTTAGAAGAAAAGGGCAGTGATGGAAGCTGAAGCCTGGATTAGTTGTAGGTGGTGTATTTCTCTCTCATTTATTAGTTTTTTGAGGAGACACTGAAGCCCCCCGGAGGATCTCTGCTTTACGCAGCCTGAAAACGTTTGTGTGTGGCAACGAGACAGCTGCAGAGACGCAGCTGACATTTAACTAACATGAAGAGAAACACGTGCAGCAGCCTAGAAACACAGAGGTGTGCTGAGTCAGTGCAGCAACGCTACACTGCTGCAGCAAACGGAGTCTTTTACAGCAATGCCCGCTGCAAAGTGACACACGCATGCACGCACGGCTGCTCATTAATGGATATGGATCATGTAAACTGTAGCAGCGGTGGGTAAAGCTGACATGATGAAAAGCAGGAATGGCATTTATTTATTTATTCAGCTGTAGCCTGAGGTGCTGTCAATCACGCAGACAGGACAGCTGACTCCGGGGCCACAAACGTGACCAAACAGCCTCGAAGGTCCTGCACTACACGTTACATCACCGCAGCTAATGTCTGACAGCATGTCAGTGTGCTAACCTCCGTGTTGAGGATTATCACTGTGCAGCAGTGAGGAGGCAGAGCCTCTGGTGAATGCTGCCTTAGTTAAATCTCCCCTGCTGCTGCACCATGGTGTGTGTGGAGATGTGCAGCCGCTTGGCTTGTCAGTCACAGATCGTGTTCATGCCCACGTACTCTGTTACATAACTGACTTAGAGGTTCAGGCAGGGATTTACAGCTTTATCCTGCAGCATGTCCATTTTATGTAGCATTGGGATTTATAACAGATACACCCTCGGCCACAGGAGACAGCACAGTCTGTTACTGGCAGCACGGCTATTGGAACCTTAATATGCCAAGAAACACACATCTTAAATATGAGTTGAGGCTCTCAAGGGAGTTTCATCTCAAATGCTTTTTTCAAGAAACAGTAGTAAGATGTTTGTTAATCTTTGGTAGAAAACTGTAGTTTTGCATGAAATCATCTTGAACAATGGCCCCAACATATTACAGCTTGGTTAAGACACTGGTATGAATGTACCTATCAACATTTCTTGGCCCCGATGTCGATTCAAGTTCTTTATTATTGGCTATATGCTGATACCAAGTCCAATCAGATCCTTATATTTACCTAAATGTCAGATAAATATGTATCCCACGCACTGAAATAACACGTGTAGTCTTCTAAATTTGGCACGCCTCTTTTTTCCACAAGCTACTTGATCCAAAAAGTACAGGTTGTGGTTGAAAACTATAATGTTTATTTGCTTAAATGATTGCTTGCATGTGAATGCGGCTCCTGAAATGACACGGTCTACATGTCGCCAGAGAGAAGAGTTGATGGAACTACTAAAGCTGTTCATGGATTGTACAGCGGTGTTACGAAGCAGCGAGTCCTCCCTCATAAAACATCTTAGGCTGAGGCAAAGATCTTGCCTCTTACTATAACTGATGAATATCTGCAGTCATTTGTAGGCTGAGAGGGTGGAAACACCACACCACCCTCCCGCTCTCTGGGGTTTCGCAGACTGACGGGCAGAAAGCAGAGCAGGAGGAGGAAGTCAGCTGGGATGTTTGCAGCCCCCACCCCGCCCCGCTCAGTGAAGCCAGATAACAAACAGAAATCCTGGATATGTTGAACTTGCTTCGCAGTGCAGGCCTCAGGTTAGCCCCAACACACTAATCCAGTACAAGAGCACACACTGTGGAGTTCCTAAATATGTGCCATGGGCAGGACACCAGTGTCTGACCCCACCCCTGCACACGTTAATACACTTGATTATCATTAGATTATATGGTTTTATGAAGATAAAAAGACAAGTACCTGTAAAACAGTCTGGTTGAGTGTCACGCAGCACACATGACCTGGTCCATTCTGGCCTGCAGCTCCAAGGCGTCTGGCCGGTCCTGAGGGTTGACAGCGAGCATGTCGCGCAGCAGTTTCCTCACTCCATCAGACATGCACGACCTGCGTTTCTGTGGGATGTTCAGTACCATCTTTGGGTTCTCTAGCAGTGCCTCGCCCACCGGCACAATGTCTGCTCCTTGTCTCACATATGTACCCAGCAGCTCCCGCTTAGACTCCGCGTCAATGAAAGTAATTCTCTCCAACATGGCCCAGATGATGATGCCCAGGGCAAATATGTCAGCCTTGGCAGTGTAGTGGCCCTCCCACACCTCAGGGGCCATATAGAAGTCAGAGCCACACGCGGATGACAACCAGAACTTGTTGACGTTGACGTTTTTGTTCTTGTCTTCGCCGTCTTTGCCCTCGTTGGCATTTCCTAAACCAGCGCAAACTTTACTCAGGCCAAAGTCTGCAACCTTGAGAACTGGAGTGCCTGACTTCTCCGAGATGAGGATGTTGTCCGGTTTGAGGTCCCTGTGGACGATGTTGTTTTCATGCAGGAAAGCGACTGCGCTGGTCAGCTGGAGCATAAAGCTGTCGTTGGTCCGCGGGTCGGGCCGCCGAGACAGGATGAACTGGTTGAGGTCACCGCCTTCGCAGAACTCCATGACAAACCAGAGGTAACAAGGCTCTTCTGGAGGACCGAGCACTCTCTCACCTGCAAGAGACGCACACCTGTCATTCACAGCGATGCAGTGACCCACACTACTCCCAGTGATTACATGTGCAGAGAAAACAAAACAAGATATATATATATATACACAACTCGTCAACTTCCAGCACAACAGCAACAATGGCAGACTACATCGTCTCTTTACATGTGTTGCTCACTGCGGTTGCTATGGACGGCGATTGCGTTCGAGAACAAAGGCCGTTAACTTGTTCTTATTAACACTAAGGTGTAGTTGGTCTCGTTGGTCATGATAATCCTGCCCCGAGCCGCAGCCACTTGTTGGTTCTACACCCGCAAAGTGTTGGTGCCGCTCTGGGATCAGTTTTCCTGGCTGAAAGCCGGTTCTTTGGCTGGCGATACGATTAGAACCAATTCAAGATCAGGCACCGGCTCAGAAGCGGCCCCCAAACTGGTCCCCTGGTGGAAAAGAGCGTGGCCCCTATGATCCATGGCTTTGGTGTCACGTCGCCTCTCGCCCAATGTCAGGTGGGATTGGCTCCAGCACCCCATGAGCCTCGAGGTATAAGCAGAAAACACACCAGGCCACAGAGGGATTTATTTCTGAGGCCATGTTTGTTAAGTGTTAACATTTGATACCAGTCTGAAAGGATTTCCCAACATCCCAGTGAATTGACATTTTAACTATGGGACTTTCTTCACCAGGGTGTGCCTTGAAAGGGTTATGTGCGGGTGGTATTCATGTGAATTTCAACAGAACCAGTTCTGGGCACCTCTAACAATGTGTCACTGACTGACAGTGTGACTATAAAGTGTGACTATAAAACAGGATTTGGAGTGATAGTTGAGATAAATCATTCTAACAAAATGACCATAATGTAATTGATCACAAAGACCTCAGAGCCTCAACTAGAGAAGCAACCAGCACAGCAAATGAAGACTGTGTTTGGTAGAAGGACAATGATTGTCAAAGGAATGTGCACAACGCCTCTGAATACAGCCAGACTCCATTTTAGTGAGTGTTTAGCCTCGGGAGCTCCCTCACCAAATCTACCCATCCCCCAGCGAGTCTGTCATGGCGACAACAACAATTCTACCTCAAAAGGACATTTCGAAAGACAAAGCTAGACCTACCAACTAAACCATACAATCATATTTTTCTCTTGGGGCCCACTGACACACCGGATGACCAGACAAGAAGCAAACGCACCCTGAAGAACCCTCCTCTGGATTAACGTTGGACAAATGACCAGTGTGATGTAACTGTTAGAGACACGGAAGGTGGAAACTAACCCTAATGATCAGAGATCATTTCAAAGACCTCAGCGTGTCCATATAGAGTGAAGCAGTGTCTAAATCTGAGGCACCGCCACGAAGTCAAGACTTCATTAAGAAATCTTGTAATTCAACAGTACGTTGGATATATCGGATGACCACCAAAACTCATAGAAGTGATAGGCGATGCCTTTCAGTTCGGCATTAATCTAAACCAAAACGCAACACTTAATTCGCTCTAATCTCGAAGTATGCTAACGTGACTCAGCTCAAACAGCTAACGTTGGAGAGTTAAATAGCCTCACCTTTTAGCGACGTCTCTACCAGACGCAGGTACTGTTTGGACCGTTTGTTCCCATGACTCATTTTCTGGGCCATGCCGTTCCTCTGCAGCACACACTCTTCCAGCTGCACCACATTTTGGTGCCGTTTCTCCAGACTTGCCAGCGCCCAGAACTCCTGCAGGGCGAGTTCCACGTTTTCCGGCGCGTCGCATCGCAATTTCTTTACGGCAACTTTAGCACCAGACCTCCGGGCCACCGCTTCGTACACCACGCCGTACGTGCCCCTTCCCACCTCCCGCAGCAGGCTGTACCGGGGCGCCATGACCCTCCTCTCCAAGTTGCCCTGCTTATAGAGGCCAGTGTCCTCCTCCATGTCATTGTCCTTTTCCGTGTTTCCCACGCTCAGACACCGCAGCACCTTGGAGTCGTCCGCTCCGGCTCGTCTGCACGAGGCTCGTGCGCTCCTCGTGCGTCTACGCCAGTTGTCACCACCAACTGTATCCATACGTCCGCGGGAATCCGTCACGGCTCAAACACTAAAGAGAAAAACGTCCACATGTTGCCTCAACACCACGCGACTCCGCGGCGTCCTGTAGCTGAATGGAAAAACAGGGAAGTGGATTCTGGATTAAAGAGGGGCGGAGCGTCAATGGGGGAAGTGAGGAGAAAAGATTGCTACAACGTATCAGTTTCCGGTCAATACTTCAAAATAAAAGTCGCAATGCTGATATGCGTTTCTTGTTTATATGATAAACTGGGCAGACATTGAGATTATATTGATCGTGTAGGCATACGTTGTGCTAACTCACACTACACTCGTCTTCTTTTAATGGCGACTTGTAACTGGAGCATTATCGCCACCAATTGTTGTGTTACAAAGTTCTTAAATCCTTGTTATCAGTCCCATGTTTTGCAGATATCACAGTTTCCTCTTGGATGCATCCTGATGAGGTGTAGAGATAAATGTCCCAGTGTAATCCTACTCAGGCACTCATCTTTCCTTTTCCCAAGTAACCTTCCCATTCTGATCCCAATGAAAGATTCGGACCTTTCTGCCTTGCTTACTGGTACTGCCCTCTCTTCTTAATTGGCTTTTTGTCCCTTTTTGGTAAGTTGATCTATTGCTTCATTCCCTACACTATGTGTTGGTACCAATAAAAACTGTACATCAAGTACTAACCTAATAATTCTATATAAAGATTGCAACATTTCATAAGGAGTATCCTGTCTACATCTTGAAGACGTTTGTTTGAGGCTAGCCTGGGAGTATGAACATATTCGAACTAGCAGGGGTTTGATTTCCTCTATCCACTGTTATCATTTTGACTGAATCTACTGCTAGGTGGTGTTCTCTTTGTTACCTTAACTTTTAACTCTAGGATAGAAAATGCAGAACTACTTTTTTAGCCTCAGCATTTTTAGGCCCATCAGTAAATACATGTACATATTGACCATACCTCTCACGTAGTATAGTGTTCACATATGCATGAGAAATAAAGGCCTTTCTGCTTGAATGCACTTGGTTCAATTTGGAGAAATCTGTTATTGGTTGATGAAGTAACTATGGTGGAACAGCTGACATTAAAACTGTTTGACAGAGGGCCCACTCTTTGCCTTCTCAATCCTTAGTTATATCTTAAATAACTATGCTTTTTGATTTTGTTGTTTTCTCTGCAGATTTTCACAATAATGGGCCATTAGTTGTTTCCTCCTTGGATGAAGAGGTGTTTCCAACTTCTACCTGAAGTGCTGACATCTGCGTTGACTTGACTGCCCCACAACCCCAATGTATCAGCCTGAATTCTGTCTAAACCTTTTAGGGATGTACAAGCAGCTGATCCAAACATAATGCAACCACAATCTAGAACTGGCCTAATTAAAGCAATAAAAAATATCCTTTATAGCAAGTCTATTGCCTCTCCAAGCAGTGCCTGTCAAGCACCTCATGACATTCAATACTTTTTTTACATTTATAACTTAAATCCCCACGTCAGAGACCAGTTGTCAGCTTCACTGATAGCGTCCTGTACTTTGCCTTTCAGCACTGCCAGAACCTGTGACTTTTATGCTCACACTGTATGAGGATCAATTAACAGGTGTCCTCCGAGAACTGCATGAACCTCGAGGGAGCGCACACAGCTAAAGCAACAAAACCACCAGAGGAAACCAGTCCCTGCAGTGTTTCTGCCACTGCTTCACTATACGCCCAGTTATGCCACTCAACAGGTAAATGACTGACTTTATGACTGATAAATAGACAAAACTTGATATCAGTTCAAACTGATACCGTTTTCAAATATTATAATAACGACAATAAGTCATATGAACGACTCCAGCAGAAGGAAAGGCACACATGGATCATGCATAAGAGCAAAATATTTTATTTAAAGAACATCAAAAACATTGACACTTGCAGTTTAGTATCAAATGAGATCCTTGTCACCAGTTTACTACTATTATCTGCCATTAGTCTGAAAGGCAAAATTGAGGTTGCCCCATTTTTAAAATATGAACAGAATTCAGTTGTGTAATTACAATTTATACTTGAGATGACATTCTTTGCATCACACCTATGATGGAGGTGTCATTTGTCTGAACACAGCTGTGTATCTAAAGACAATAAGCAACTCGGCATTTCAATTACATTTTATTTGTATAGCGCAAAATCACAACAGTTATCTCAGGGCACTTTTCATACAGAGCGGATCTAGACTGTACTCTTGATAACATTACTTACAGAGACCAAATCTGTTTCTCAAACAAAATGCTATAAAAATCCCAAATCCTCCAAAAATCCATTTAATGGTAAAGATAAAAAACTCAAACATAAACCATGAATAAATCAATTTATAAATCTAATTATTTATTTATATTTCCATACATCTGCACACACATTTACTAAAATCACTGAATGTAGTAAGGCTTAACAATGAACATTTCACACAACACATAAGGTTTCTGTAACCAAAGCTCATCCCTGAACATAGAACATTTAAAAGTACCAAAAACATAAAAAAGAAATAATACAAATAAGCCAGTTTAAGTGTTAAGGCCAGCTATGAAAACAAACGCTGACTCAGTCATCAGTAAACAGAAACAATGCCTCACTGGAAGTGATTTCATACAGTGAAAATTCTCTATATTTCAACAAAACCCTTATAAAAAGGAATTCAAACATCCAAACAGCAAGAGCTGAACTCTGTCTTCTGTCAGCTGTCCACAATTAAGATTAGCACTGTGTTCATTCGTATTAATATTAAAGTATTTATTGGAGCTTACAACATTTCTCAAGGACAATATTTTAAATTCTAGCAACAAAAAAAAGATATATAATAAAAAACACAACAGACTATACAGTCTTTGAACTTGAAGGTTTACAATTTAAATGAGCACATCTAACAATAAAAGTCTAGATAGAGTTGACATAGAAGTTGTAGGATTCCCTATGCATACATATGAAAGACAAAGGTCTATGTAAATCAGAACACAATAAAACTGTCAAATACAATATCAAAATCTACTAAAAAAGTGTAAAAAGAATGAATAAAAAGTTACTGCAATATCATAGAAAAAAACAAAACACACTGTTTCATGAAGTTGTGCTGTTGCACAAGTGTAGGAGTTATGATGTGCTGCTTGTAGAAATCAAGTCTCTTAATAAAGATCAGCTATGTGGCAGAAAGCACTTGAATCTTGTCTGCATCTGTCACTGCATTGTGGAACTTGTAGTGGTTCAGGAGCTTTTTCCAATTTCCACTGCAGTTGAGCAACTCTTGGTTCCCTTTGAAAGGACAGAAACATTTAAGTTATGAAGCTACGTAGGGGTGTTGAGCCTTAAGTGTAGGCAGAAGTAAGAGGTGAGCTGCAGTATCTTACCAATGATGCACAGTCCCTCCTTGGCCCTGGTGATGCCCACGTTTATCTGGTTGGGATCGCCCACAAAGCCCAGATTTTTGGAGAGCCAAGCTCTTTCTGGTTCACTCTCTATTTCTTCACTTGGCAGAGAGCAAACTGTAGATATAATGACGTAACGCCATTCACTTCCTAGAAGACAAAATGTTGTCTACATGAGATTTGTCTTTGGTTTCTTCTGACCTGAATTGGGATACCAGATTGAATCATGGGATTCTCATATAAATGTCCAGAAAAAGTGTCTGTACTATCAATACATTCTGTTAACTGGAACAAAAAGTGGACAAGTATTTCCATGAGCAACTACATTTTTCAAGGGAAATATAATAATATTAATCTGTACTGAATACTTTACAGTTCATGATTTTACATTCAAAGTGTGAGATATGGTAATAACTGCTGATTTAAACCACCCATTAGGACAGGAAGTAATTAGACCTAGCCACACTGGGACATGCTGCTACATTACAATAATGGTTACATGTTAATACATTTAATTTGAAGGGCAATTCTTGAAAAATGAGTAGTTTTACTCTGGAATATTTTTGCATTGTGGCGTTGCAACATAAATTTTGCCTAATTTGATTTGCCGTTTGGTAAACAGAGACAGAGAGGCACACAGTCACCTTGGCTTTTAGTGATTGTGGTAACGGTGATTTGATGCATGTTCTTCTTCTTCAGCTCGTCTTTAATATCTGTTACTTGGGCATTATAGGGCGACAGAATCACAATACTTTGCTGTTTGATTTTGGCAATCTTCACAAGCTTTTCAGCAATGTCAATCTGCAAAAGAAACAAACCAAATCTGTGATTAAAAGCAATGATAAATGATGTCACTATCAGGTTAATGACTCTACAACAACCATTAACCTTATATTTTCATACTGTTTAAAATCAACAAGAAAATGCAGAGGTGCCCAATACAATACCACTTTTATTCTCTCTTCCTGGTTTGCTTTAGAGTTCTCGTTGCCCTTGGCTGTGTTGACAACCAGACTGATGGTCTTTCCTTTGACGTGCCCAAAAACGATTGGCATTGCCTTGTCTTCAACACGCAGGACGCTGCTCGGCTGCTCCACCCCAGTTTTCAGCTTTCCCTCGTAATATTCTTCTGATGGGAACTTGCATATGTTCTCATGCTATGAAGGTACATATTTAATAGTTAATAGGTAAATAGTATTTCTAATGTACAGACTAAACACATACATGTAGTAATACATTAAGTAAATATATAAAATATACACTATACTGTATAATATATATATAATACACAATGTTCTCACCATTCTGTACTGGGTGTCCAGCATCACTGCCCGTTTCTTGTGTATTGTATAGTAGCGTTCAAACAAAGACTTGGCCATCCCCAGCTTCTTCACTCGTTCACTCTTCACAATGGGTCGTAACTGTTTGTGGTCACCGATCAAAACAATCTGAAAGTGATATTGTAAGTCCTTAGAGTGAATAACTGTAATAACTAGAAGGACTAACATAAAGTGAGCATCACTACTGGGCACACGGAAAAGATCAGGAGGTCATCAGAAATATAAGGATCAATTTACTGTGGACAATATTTGTTTCATGGAAATGTAGCGAGTAGTTTTTAAGTTCATTGCCATGCACCAATCTATTGGTTGAGGGAGGATTTTGACCTGAAAGTAGGATTAGAAAATCCTTGGGTGGGTTACAATTATCATTAGAAATGATCCTTTGAGAATCATACATTTCCACATCAGACAGGACGACCTCGCTAGTAGCTGTCACGATGCCATTGTAACAACTGCCATACTTAGACCCCAGTGTGATGGAAATTTACTCTATATCCATATTAATCTGTATCATGCTGATTTGATTTATGTCTCTTGATCATTCTCTGCTATGAAACTGTCAGTCCTTGCTAGCCCTTTGGAATTAATTCTGTTATGGGATTCCTTATCTGACTGCTGACTGGTTTGGGCTTTTCTACACTCACATACTTGGCTTCCTATAAAGACAGTGTAACCAGGTTCTTCCTGCCGTTCTTGACTGTGACACCCCTTGAGTTCACATCAACAGGTCCTTTCTGCAGAAAGCTTCATAAATACTCAAAAGACTTTGGTGATTCAGAGATTCTTAATTTCCAGATTGCCACCACACCAGTGTTACAGTTCATACGGTGAAATAATACCATTCCATGTTTGATTAGGATTAGGCAAATTCAAATGATATTCTGACATTAAAACGTATCGCTTTGGAAATGTCACTTCAGACAGTAGGCAGTATTTTCATGAATTAAGGCACAAAGAACGCAACATTCAGCTTTAGCTTACAAACACATTAAAGGCAGTGTAAATGCAATGCAAGAGTAGGATACTGATTATAAGATGAAAAGCAAACCTTTTCTGGTTTGTTGCAGACTAATGGAATCAAGGCCTGGGGTTCAGTGGCCATTCCACATTCATCAATGAGGATCTGACGTGCGCTGACTGTCTTAGTCAAACTCGGGGTTGACGACTGTGTGCATGTGCACAGTATGATTTCATGCCGTTCAAGTTCATATGTTCGAGCATCTCTGAGAAGTTTTTGGTATCTAGAAGGAAGAACAATCCATAGGCCTACTGTTAGGGCTGCAAATAAAGTTCATATTCAAACTGACCTTTTACTTTTTTCCCACATGATTTTGGTATGCAAACATAATACAGACATACAGTTGCAGAACACTAAAATTACGCTAACACAAGATATTAGGGTTGAACATTGTCCCATCACACTGAATCAAAATGACTCTCGAGTTTCCTCTATGTTCTTTGATCATTATTCTATGACTGAATAAGAAACAAGGTCATGATATGGTCCTATGGATGAGCTATTTTAAGACATAGGGGTGTCCCACCTTGTCCCATTTGGGTTGTGGGTTGCTCTTTGATGGAGGGAACCAGAAGTACATTTACCGAACCAACCAGTTAGATTTTAAACCCTTCCAATAAACCATAAATCTCTACATTGTCATGTAGTTATTAGTATTACTATTTTTATATTGATATTAGTATAATCTTTATTAATATTAACATCAATACCACTACTATTGCTCTACATCTCTATGTGGCACTGTACTGTACTGTAAAAATGTCTTTCTTCATGCTCTCTCTCTGTCTCTCTATCTCTAAACCCAACCGGTCGAGGCAGATGACCACCCACCCAGAGCCTGGTTCTGGATCTGCTCAAGGTGAAAAGGGCATTATGCTTTATTATAGTTGTTTTTAAACTGTATTTTGGGGTTTTACAAGAAAAAAGACTTCAGTTTGATCACCACAAGTAACTTTTGATCATTTTCATGCAGTTTAAAATTTTGCTAAACCACTTACGCTTTCACATCTTGAGCAGTCAGTTTTTCATTTTTCTCAAGGGCATCTTTAATGCGTTGGTCAAAAGCCTTTATTTGACCTGAAGAGGGGTTTTGATCCTGTCGCATGCGGTGATGCAGAGTGATGCTCCTAAAACCATGAAAATAGACCAGTGCCAGTTAATAATTAAGGAAAACGTCAAAATTGAGTATCATCAACTGGTGTGATAACAATACCTGAGGTTTGCTTTGGCTCCCTCTTGGCGTAGTGTTCTCTGGGAAAACTGAAGTGTGCAGTCTGGATAAGGGTAATCAATCATCTCCACTTGTTGGCTGTAGACCCGGAGGGGCCTTAGCATGTCCCCAAACCTCAAAAGGTACTCTGTTACAACAGTCAAAGACACACACAACGCAACATTGGTTAAAGCAACAGAATGAAATGCAGTTGAAATTTCAGCAGACAGAAAAATAACTTGCCTGCAACAACATCAACAGACTTGTTGGATGGGCCGCAGTAGAGAATAACTTGTTTCTTGTTCTTATCCTTTGGGTCATCAAATTTCCTTGGGTTCTTTGAGTTCAGCTCAAAGAAATGGTACACTATGGACACACCTACTACTGTCTTTCCAGTTCCTAAAAGACAAAATGACAACAAATGGCTCAAGTGTTTGCAAAAAATATAAATAAAGCATCACTGTAAACACAAGTTACAACTCTTACCAGGTGGTCCCTGTATAAGTGTGAAGGTATTATTTAGAGCTTTATCCACAGCAAGATACTGACTCTGGTTAAACTTTGGCAGTCCATTTGGAACCTCTTTCCTCATGATGTGCCAGTTTGCTTTTACTGCAAAGACAAATTGAATCAAGCTTAAAAGACAATACAAGGATGTACAATGTGTGGTCTCTGTGTTAGATTGTATGTGTAACTCACATAGATACACATTGTTTAAATCTGTCGCAACTATTTACTACTGACAAATGGACATACCCTCTTTTGGAATGCGCTGCCCAAGTGCTATAGCCTTGACCAGATCACATGCAGATGTAATGCTGACCACAGCATTTTCTTTCCGGCTACAAAAAGATTATACAATTATATGTCAACAGTTGAATCTAGAGCTGAAAAAAATTGTCTATCCATATCAGAATCAGAATCAGCTTTATTGGCCAGGTATGTGTACATACTAGGAATTTGACTCCGGTATTTATCTCACTCTCAATATACATACATGCAGTAGACAAACAATGTGCAAG
Organism: Nannoperca obscura; assembly: GCA_036024295.1. NCBI lineage: Eukaryota > Metazoa > Chordata > Actinopteri > Centrarchiformes > Percichthyidae > Nannoperca > Nannoperca obscura. The sequence continues at coordinate 5 of JAVQJL010088457.1, read as the reverse complement.
AATAA
>JAVQJL010088439.1:0-45734 GCA_036024295.1 Nannoperca obscura | reverse complement strand
TGAGCCTAAGCAGCTGGCTTCTCAGGGTGAACACACACACACACGCACACACACACACACACACACACACACACACACACACACACACACACACACACACACACACACACACATCTGATGTTATTCCACTTCCAATTTTATTACATAACACTCAAGTCTATCGGATCAGAGTATCGGACACAAATTAGATAAAAGACACATTTCATGGATTTAGGACATATTTTGAATTATTATGAATTAAGAATTATGTGATAACATAATTAAACAAAATAACACACTGCTTGTGGCAAGGTAAGGCAAGGCAAGTTTATTTATATAGCACCTTTCATACACGGATGCAATTCAAAGTGCTGTACAGAGACAAAGTCATGATTAAAAGAAAAAAAAGCAATAGTTAAAACTGTGTAATCTTAATTCAAAAGTAAGTGAAAATACATAAAAAAGCAGTTTTAAAGATAAAATGTAGAATTTAAAAGCTACAGTGCAGATAATTAGCTTCCTAAATTAAAGGCCCTAGTAAACAGTAATGTTTTCAGCCCTGATTTAAAGGAGTTTACTGATGTGGCAGACCTTAGGCTGAAACAAGTCAAAATTTGCACCACTGAAAGTAAGAAACACTCAATTGACAAAACCCCACCATGACAAGAAACGTTGCAGGCACACTCTGTACAGCAGTTTAAATGATACAACAAATAGTCTAGTAGCAGTGTAAAAGAAACAATGATTAAACACCAAAGAGGTCTTGGCTAAACAAAACCTAGAGAGGTCCGCCTCTTGACCATTTGTGCAGCACATACAGTCAGAAAGCTATGGATTGATTGAGCGTGATGATAAAGGCATTTCCATCTGAATAAGCGTCTGGTCTTTAGGTAGAAATGTCCTGAATATGTTTGAAGTTTTCAGCTCTCCTTGGCTGTCAGTTATGGGAGAAAGGCCTCTCAGTGACTAATCACAGTTTACTTTGTGCGCGTCTGTGGAGGAGAGATTCTGGCATGACACCAAATGCCACTCAATAGATGCTTTTCCAAACAAAGGCAAAAAATGGCCGCCTCCGCCGCTGCTCTCCTCCTCCTCGCTCCTCGTTTCCTGCTTGACAAGCACATTGAATCCGTCTTGTCTTTCATATATTTGTCAAGAGCATGGCTTGTATCTGACCCCGTTGTCATGGTTTCAGCTCCTGTATAGGGCAGGACATGTGTTTACGGTATATATTATGGGATGCTGAGAAAAGAGAGGGCGGACTGGAGTGCTGGTGTCCTTTGGTGCCACATTCAACTGAGTGAGACTTTGTGTGATTTTAATTCTAGGCTGTTGTCTGCTCCTCTTCTCATGGAGAAACTGGGAGCAGGAGGCCATATGAAGGGATACTCATCCCAACTCAAGCTCTAATTGGATGGGATGCACCATGAACGCTCAGTGACTATGGACGTGTGCCCGTTGATAATTCTGAAATTCATGCTATTCATATTTTCTTTATAAGGTTTATCATTTAGTACAATGAAGTTTGACATTTGTGGGAGCCCATGTTTGAGAACAGAGGTCTTTTGCTCGGGAGACAGTTGAAAAAAAATGCATGAAGTTGAAGATAATGTTGGCCAGCGGTATGCGAAAATATTGGCCCACACAAATGACAGCATGAAAAAAACAACACCCTTAGAATAATAATACAATCAACTGTGTATGCATACTAGGGACAGAACGTTGAAGCTTGAAACTGATATTTATAATTTGAAAAAGAAGACATAAGGTGAATAATTAGTTGCAGTGCATTTGCATTATTTCAGTAAGATCATCTACAATTGCGTGCAAATGCATGAATGTGCACTAAGCAGGATGACACGTACAACGTTTTTGGGTGTTTTCATTTTCTGCCACTAACAGCACATGCAGACTTCATCGGGACCTGACAGTTTTCATGACATCAGCTCCAAAATCTTTGGTAGAAAAGACTGGCAGCTGTTCGGCCCCTCCTCCTTCAATAGTCCTATGATGATGTGTGATTGAGGGGTCCGTTTCAAATTGACGAGTTTAGTTTCTCGGAGTTTATCTTAAGCCAAAGCTGACGGAGGCAAAGAGGACTCGGAGACAACAGGATATAAATTGAAACCACCAGGTTACATGGCAGAGTTTTAAAGAACATATTCTTCTGTTGAGCTTTTCAGCCTTGGCAAATTAAAGTTGATTTGGCACACACACATTCTCCAGCTCTAGCTTTGATAGTAACAACTCTCCAAATAGCAACATTTTCTTGAGTTCACTCTAAATCTGTAGTTTGTTCTGCCCTCAGGCAATTCACTTTGTAAAACCTGTGCAGTCAAATGAGAAAGGATGCTGTCTTTGTGATGTCTTTGTGATGTAAATTACGTATGGGCTCTGAAGGCTTAATGGGATGTATGTCTGGCACATCAGCAACAAATCTGTTGGCTTTGGCACACACACACACACACACACACACACACACACACACACACACACACACACACACACACACATAACCTTTATTGAAACACCACACACAGACACCGCACACATCCACGTTACTTTGAGGGCTGGCTGCTCAGCACCTCGTGATAAACACAAAACAAGCAGAGCGGCGCTGTGGAACGAGGGCATTGCTAACGCCAGGCAGGGATGAGATCGGCAGAAGACTGGGACGAAGCTGAGGTCATGACCCCGGCAGATTGGATAGCCAGTATCAGTGTGAGCTGTCCTCACTGCCCCCAGTCTGGCCAGAACTCCCACTCTGGCAGGTGCGAGGCAGGCAGTACTTTCTCTTCTTAAACTGTTAAAGCTCCAATAGTTGACAGAGTGTTTGTGCTTCAACAGCCAACAAAATCCCATGTTAAACAGGGAAAGCCTGTTTCTGGATAGGTGTTTTTTTCCAATCCACTTGCCAAACACAACTGTGATGGTTACGCCGTTATGTTGCATTGACTGGTTGAAATGTTGCCATGGTTAAACAAAACAAAAGCCAACACTGACTCTGTTGTTAAAGCTGAGGATGCTTTCCTCTCCTCCACATGCCTAATTTTAACTCCGGCATATGAACATCATACCAGTGATACTTGGCACTGAACACTGGCACTGGATGGACCTGTGTATGGCAGAATAGTCCATTATGAATGTATTAGATTAGACCATTTCTTCTGTCTGCACCTCAAACAGAGTAGTCAAGGTTATGTAAATGACTTGAAAAATGTACTCAATGACTCAATACATACATTGTAAAGTACGGTAATCACATTACTTTGTGATTTACTTCATCAAAAGTAATTTGTTACATGCCAACTTTGTTACTCAGCCCAGTTCAAAAGGTCCAAAGTACTTTCCAACAACTCCAAGGCCTCTACAGCCACACTTCACATCTGTATTTAACATAAATTGAAAAAGCATAAATTGAAAAAGAAAGCATTAAATGGGTTTCCATTCACCTGTTTTATGCCATCTCCCATCTCCCGGTAAGACAGCAAACAAGCTGACTCTCCAAAATGTAACGTCGAGTTCCCTTACACCACTTCTCACTGTTTAGAGCAGTCACATGACTGTAGCACGTTACAAAGTAATGCGTAACGGCCCAACGCTGCATGACCTGTAACAAGATGGAAAATAGGAGCATCAGTTTTCAACGAATAACATCTTGAGATCCACTGTGTGTCAAACATCTCACTCATAAATGTGTCGGGCTGCTAGACGAGACCGATTACTATAAGAGACATCCTAAATGGTCTCGTCTTCTTGTTTCCAGTCTCATGACAAGCTGTCTCACTTCTATCTTTTCCCCAATTTGGTAATTGTCCTTGTCTTCACTCTCAGCCCTCATCTTCTTGAAGGTTTTTGTTTCTCTCCTCCACACTGTTTTTTGCCTCTTCTAATGTTACCTATAATTTATTCTATCCGTCCACAGACCACAGCAGGATTGTTTTCAGAGCATTAGAGCCTGTTCTCCCCGTCAGCAGAGAAAACTCAGCAGGGAGGGTCAGTAGGATCTACTGTAGGGGAACTCGGCAGCCATCCTGCCAACGTATTCTAGAGACAGAGGGGGATTAAAATGCACCACGACAGGGCAGCCAGACTGGTTATCCACACACACAGACACACACATACAGAAGCAAGACCACACACACCAGCATGTCTATTACATGTATCTTTTTCACTTTCTGTGTTTACTTAACAATGTCCAATAGTGAAACAAATTCCTCATACTACTTGTATGATTGATGACTGTAGCCCGACAACAGCTTAACAACCAAAACTGGATTCTAATTTGCCAAAAGACTTGTTTCAGGGCATGTTTGACTGAATGACGAGTGGTGGTTGCTGCTTGTTGGTTTCACCTAAACCCCAACGAACCTAGCTTCATAGTGAAATCTTAAGTCAATTCTTGACCTTGAACAGTAGTTTACAAGATAATCTCACCACAGGGTCCATTTAATAGCTTTTGGTCATATAACAAAATCTTCCTTCCCAGACAAAGATTGTAATACAAGTTTGGTTAAGAATAAACAAATATGATAAACAGTTTAATCCATTCCTTGCACTTTTGCTCGAAGCCTGCCATTTTTCACTACCAACATCTGGATTACAAGACTAACTAAGAATAATCTTGCATGCCTGTTTTGATACATGTGTGGACTGCATCGCAGTGAAATTAGACTGAAAAAATGTCCGGTTCTTGAGAAGTGAGGAATAAACACAGATGTTGCTCAGTCTCTGACTAAACTCTACTGATTTTGCATCTCAAGCAGCGCTCACTTCTCATGGGATGTGCTGTTTCATGATGGGCTCTTTTATGATTAAGTGCTGAAAACTTCAGAAATAATAGAATACAATATCATTGAAATGTCCAACCATAAATCATCAGATGTTTTGAATGGGGGCCATGTATATTTAGATTGTAAAAACAAGGAAGAATAATGTGACAAAACTGGTTCCATTATAGCTAAGAGGTCCTGAACTTCAAAATAAGCCTTCTGTAATAAATATAAAGACTCAAAGACTTAATGGTGCCGCGCTTTGGTGTAAACATCCCCGTTTTATCCCACAGTTGATCTCATTCACATAATCTAATTCAATAAATATTTTCATGTTGGACATTGAGTAGAGTTTCATTTTGAGACTAAAGACTGGCTCGAACCATTTTTGGCCACTCAGCTTTTTAATGGAGACCCATTAACTGGTATTATGAGTCCCCTCCTCTCAGTATCACCAGTTTATGACCCGTCTGTGAAAACATGACAGGACTTTCTCTCTCCTCCTCCTCCCTCTTTTTTTCTAGACAGAGGGATAACAAGACGAGAACTTTACCCGCCCATTGAAGTCTCTGTAAGAGTGTTCCCAGATGGAAGAGAGTTATAAATCCTCACACTAAATGGGATGTGACAGATCAAAGTCCACATGTCGTTTCCTCTGAAATAGTGGCACAGGTTGGCCATAGGCTTCTTCTTGAATAAAAACTATTCTCTTATACCTTGAGAAAGTATGAAATATGAGGGGCATTACAGTGGTTATTCTTGCAGATGTGGACAATGTAGATTTGAGGTTACATCTTAACCAGTGAACACACATCCAATGGATGTCTATACCTTTAAACAAAGTAAAAAATCTAATATGCGATCAGCTCACTAAGGAATAATTTTCACAGTGAGTCAGTGAGCATCCTCTGGAGGTTTAACATTTGATATCTGTCTTTAAGCTGACACTCGCACTAATGATACAGATAATAGCAGTAGTTTGACAGATGACAGGCTTAAAACACGGCATGTGAAGTGCATCATAGAGCCATGAGTGTTTGCAATTTTAGCAAGGAATCAAGCCAGTAATGTAGCAGAAGTGTTAGTTTCATCATCTAAAATGGACATAAGGAGGACCTTGATTCTGTTTATGTTAGACTATCAGCTTCTCAACAGGTGTTTATGCCATAACTTTCATCATACCAGCTTAAAGGATAAGACTGGTGTAACTCTATATTTTTCTTATTTCTAAAGAAACCCATAAAAAGACCAAAATCAACAATGCATTTGTTGATTTTCATCAATGAAATCATCTTTCAATACTTTGTGGCTGTGGCTATGGTCTGTGGTCTGTGGCTCTCAACTTTAATGCCACTGAAGACGTACATTTATAATAAAGGAGATATAATCAATGTTTTTCTAAAAACAATGTATCAAATGACAATTTGAAAATGACATGACAGTTTGAAAAGAGTCACTCATAGTGATGAACCTAGAGAGAATTATCACCTGAATCTGCAGCTCCCCTCAACTTTATGGAGCTTTATAACAAGTTTTAGGTCTTTGTTTAGCTGTAGGCCTCCAGTGCACAACATTACTGTATTTGTTCACCCTCACATTGTCTCAGAGTGTCATTTTCAGTTACAGCAAATAAGCTCTAAAAGCCCACTGTACACTACCTGCTCAGCACCAAACAGCAGCAAGTTATGGACTAGTTGGTGAACATAGACCTGCTAAAAGGACAAATATTTCTGTCAGGAGTTGTTAAAGACCAAAAACAGAGCCAAAAGAATGTTAATATTGGATATTTATTCATCAGGTGGACAGAAATATGACTCCAAGTATATAATAATAGGGGGAAACAATTCATCTCTTTCCTTTGACTTTGTATTGCATCAAGGGGCCTCCTTGTCACTTCAGTCTACTAACAAACAGCAGAAACATTCCAAAAAGCTGCTGGGTGGTGGGATGCACTACCAACAGGGTTAGGGTTAGGGCTACAAGCATTTTGTTGGCATTTCAGTCCTTGGTTTTTTACTCCGGCAGATGGGGTTTTCAGAATATGACCTGTTGCTCTCTGTCTCTGCGTTGCTGCTGGATGTGTACATAAGGAACTGTTTGCTAACAAGTTCTTCATATCTTATAAACTCAAATTCAATTTGAATCTTTATATTCTTCACCTTAGTCGCGGATGGACGCAAACTCAAATGAGGTGCATAAAATGATGCATGGCAAATGCGTTCGGAGTATTTGGTCCTTCAAAGCTTCATCTCTGGCAACGGTAGACACTATTGAGCCATGAATGAACACACAAAAAGAAAAAAAACTTAAGTGTTTTACAGCTCAGCCACCCATAATGATCTTTCCTTTAGAAATCAATGAGAGTAAAGGCTAGAATTACTCATGGGAGACGAGCAGACGTGAAAACTTCTGGGCTGTTTATATTGATCAGATGCTCATCTGTGCTGCTTTTAAGGACCTGATCCTCTTGTGTGTGAAAACTGATGGATAGAAATGTGTCTGTGAGCAGACAAAGCTCATTTAGAGAGATGCACACACTTAACACATGCTCAAACAAACACACACACACACACACACACAAATTCCATCCTCCTCTCTCACCTCTCCATGCACCTAACACCCGTCTTGAAAGATGCCGATGGACTGGTCGCGGTGTAAGGTCTCAGTGAGTTGTGTTTGAAGTGTGTGTGGGGGGTTTGTCCGGCTGGGTCATTGTCCACTGACACACACACTCTCTGACCTTCGGTGCCAGGACCGGGGCCGAAGACCCTGCTGAATAGAAGAGCAGATGGTTGAGAGCTGTCTTCAATGGAAACTGGTAAAGAAAAGAAGTGCACGCAAGAGAAGAAAAGATCAGGAGGACAGCCGTGATTAAAGATGCAGGCAGGTGTGTGTGAGTGTGTGCAGGTTTGTTCCAAGTATGTGTATTTAAAGGTGTCTGCTTTCACGTGTGTTTGTGTGCCTCTTTGCCTACTCAGTAGGCAGTATCAATATTTCTGAGGAGCTTTCCATCCAGTCACAGGCAATAGAAGCTTTGAATAATGAAAGTTAATACAACAGTGTTTATGCAGCAGGCCACACACAAGCCTCAGTCACATCTGCTTGGTTAAGTCACTGAACTCCCTACAGGGGAATCCTGTGGAAGACATCTGCCTCTATGGTTACTTACCATATTCAGGGGATAAGACTTAACTGAGTGTCCACACACAGAGCAGACACAAATATTTATTTATTGATTATCTACAGCTGTTACTCCCCTAAAACATGTCTTTCTCTTCTTTGTCTATTGGTGAGTAGATGTGAGATTTAAGTGGCTGGCATGCTGACAGAAAATGTGCTGTGCCACTTTTTACATTTAGGCATTTAGCAGACGTTTTTATCCAAAGCGCCTTCCAAGTGGGGAGGTGACCGGGGGAGTCGGGGGTCGAACACATGACCTGCTGGTTGATGGGCACACAGCTGTACCCCTCAGCCAACACACCTCCACTTCTGGAAGACAAATGTGCCCTTAATGACACTGCTTTATAGAAGTCAAACAATTTTTCCTTGTAAAAGACATGTTTCATGTCAAAAAGGACATAATGACCATTCCCTTGCCCCATCTTTGTTCCTGGACTCTGCAGCTTCTATAAACAGATCCACAACCGAGTTTCCATTAGATTTATGAATGTTAAGCCCCAGAGTGCAGAGTAATGCCTCAGATGATAAAATGTGCCTAAAATAGTGGCCAGCGCTGACCTTGGATCTGCCTATTGGTACAAAGTTTCCATGGCTTTGGCAATACTCAGGGGGAGAATTAGTGATATAATGATGTACTTGAATAATGTGCTGTTTGGCTTCTTATTATTTAGTGGTGTGTCCAGTAAAGACCAACTGAGATTAGAAGGGTATCTGTCTGCTCAAGTACCAATGGAAAAACAATTAATGTTACAGTGACCTTTTTCTGTACCAAATGTATCACAAAGCTCAAACCAGGAAGGTCGGGTACTAACACTGTGTGAAAGGTCCAAATAAGTAGCAACGTGGCTAGAAATGTGAGATGCCTCTAGTCACGGTAAGTAGGGGTGCTGAGGGTGCTTCAGTGCCCCTGCCTCCAGGTGGTTGAGGTATATTTATATTATTGCAAGATTTCTTTCCTGTCATGTTACACCTCACCTCTCCCAGGGACCTGTCACCCACAATATCTTTAATGTTTATAATTATCTCGAGCAGAACAAGCCTTCAAGACAATTTCCTATAATATTTCGTATAGTATCCTACAGTATTTTCCTTATTGATCTGTATCAGGAACGGTTGGACAAACCATATCTAAATTCCAGCAACAGTGGTTTTATAATGAGAAAATCTGCCTGCAATTACGCAAATATTTAAAAATTTGGTTCTCTGTAAGAAAATACGTTTGCAGTCATGGTTCCATTGTACAGTATCAGTATACTGGTGGATTCAGAAGCTGCAGGAGAGAAGGGACGAGAGGAAAGGAGAGGAAAAGAGAGTAAAATAGCAGAGAGGGGGACACCTGGTTTGTTTTCACATCTTTGACTAAATCAACACTCCCCGTGTGGGATCGGCCATCTGTTGACAGCTCAAGTCACCATAGTGGAGGCTGAGGTTACAGGGGTGAGAGGAGGAAGAAGGGTGAGGGGCTGATGTGAAATTGGTCACTGAGGTGTGCATGCATGAGTGTGTGTATGTATATATGTGCATTTTGTGTTCTGGGCTCTGTCAACACATGCTTGTCACTCAAACCTCACCCTCCATCAAGTCCTCCAATCACTGTAAGAAATTAAAAAATAAATGTCATGTCAAATACATTATTTAACGCAGATTTTTTAGCAGGGACACCAAGGCAAAGTGGAGGTCCAGGTCAACAACATGAACATTTACAGAGAGGCAGGCTGATTGGGGTTAAGTTTTCTCCATGCAGCCTCCAAAATAAACACACCAGAAAACACTTGACATGTTTCAACATCTTCTTGTCAACATGTCAGCTGCGTGTTGACGAGGCTTCCTCCTCCATCTGAAAACATTCAGAAGCATCAGTGAATCACTAAATTGTTTACTGTTGGGATCCAGAACAATGATCGGTCGGTGTGTAGATTTGCTTGTGTGTTGAAATGTGTGCCTACGTGCTGCTGCATGTATGCACGGCGTGTGACAGGAGGAGAATGTGGTAGACATTATCACCACTGAGCTCTGCCCACAATCAGGAGGCACTTAAACGCGTGAAACAATCACTGCAGGGTTCACGAGGTCACCACATCAACCATGCAGCAGGCAAACAAAAGGAGATCATGTCGGAGGTTAACACAGGAGCCGGTTGCAATGAATACACCACTTACACAGATGCCCAGTGAATGGAAAAAGAAAAATAGCTGCCTGGATTACACGGTCGACCTGAAAGTGTGCTTGCATTGTGGGCGTCAAACTACATCTTTTTGTTTAGGATTTAAAAGTGCAAGTCAGGTTATTTACACCAGTTAACAGTGGCACAGTGTGTTCTATTTATATTATATTATATAAATCATAAAATAGATATTCCATTGCATCAAGCCTGATCTGTTTACTTAACAGATTAAGTTTTTCCACTCAACAAACTTTTAACCCATTTTACCAGAATCATGTACAGTACAGTGACTATGAAGGGACAGTGGTTGCTTTAAGTATTGGGACGTGTAAGGGCCAGAGGAACACTGCCCTGACAACTGTAACAAAATATTCCTGTGACTTCCTGTGTAGTCGTGTAGGATAGCAAAATGCTCGGAAAAGGACAAAGAGAAAGAAGAGCTGAGGAGATTGATATAAAGGCTAGTTTTCATGAGATGAAGTGTATTAGAGCATGTAGAGGAAGAAGTTATGGGAGAGTAGAGTGTGACTCAGGAGGGACAGGCGGGTATGAAGTGAAATATATTGTATCATCAGTATGACTTTTGTCCAATTGAAACACTATTTACCTCTTATCTATCTTCTTATCTAGTTTGAAAATGTTTCATGAAAGTGCCTCGTAACCTTTTTCATCTTACAGGAACAGTGGCTCAGATAATCATGTCCAAAAAAACGCAAAGATCAGAAAGTGTGAATCTTTGTGGTTACTGTGTAATTTGGGTTCCAGTGTTGATCTCAGTAATAATATCATGGTCCATACATCCACCTGGGCTTAGATCACTCCTCCGCTTTGTCACTATCCGAGTCAGCTCTGTATCTGTACAGATGTTCGGTTTGATCAAAGTAATTCCACGCAGACATCAGATGCATGTCAGATCTTCCTCGAGGTGCACGTGTATATCTGTAGAGACATTTGCTCACTTTTGCATAAAACACACACAACACATGAAAACAAATTGTGATAATGATAGCGGGGAAAAGTATTCACATCAAGTATTCATCCAACTTTGCATTTCTACAATGTACTGCATAAAACACTGAAAGCTGGCATTCAGAACTTTACAGATGAACTGGTGTAAAATAAAAGAACTCCTTTACATTCAGACTTTGAGGCATCAGCCTGTAATATTGTTAAAACGTGTAGCTGGTTTAGTTTCATACTTTGCTAGTTTTGAATACAGGGAACAGAATGCTGGCAAAATTTGCAAGTGACTGGTAGATTTGCTTCATTGACCATAAAAACACAAAAACAAAACAATGGTAATCTATTGAGTGGCGATTCAGCTGGTTAAAAAAAAGTTAATTTTGCACCCTTGTTGAATCCTTTGAAAAAACCAAAAGTATGCTGAATAAGAAGCTTTGTATGTGTTTCTTGCCTGCAAGTCAATGCTATAACACAATAAGTACAACAATTAAAGCTTAGACATTCGATGCATAAAATTAAGAATTTGTCAAACCAACTGGAAACAAAAGGTATTTATTAAAAATTCAAATTCCCATTAAAAAATGATAACATCATGAGCTCATCATATCTTTTCATGTTCCACCATGATCTGCAAAGTAACTAATACAGACACACATCAAGAAAATAGTACAGACTACAGATGAAAACAATTAATATAAGGTATCAGGTACTAGTACTTCAAAACTGCGCTTTTGTATAGGCCCCAAATGTTTGACACATACACACACTCTGTCCGTCTGGTCTGCGTTATGACCAAATCATCCATGAACATCATAAACTTTGACTTTTTCCTAACGACAAACCTCGTAAAGGAAATCACCTCTGAGAAAACAAGCGTCCACAGCATTAGACTCCAATGAGCTGTTACACAAATTGACACCCAAGAAACAACCTTCAGCTAAATTTACTGTTTTCCGTCTGACTCAGGCAAGCTGAACAGGTTAGTTAGCCAAACAGTGGGACCTGTTGCCCAGGTGTAGAGCTGAACCCATCCGTCTGCAGCAGGCGGAGCCCAGGCTGAGTTATGGACGGAGAGGGAGCCCGGCGGGGCGCCAGGACTCGCTTTACTGTTTATTTACACTCCTGTTTAACGAGCTTTATGATTCATAAGGCCTCTGCTAACGGCCTTTATGGGACCAAATGTTTATGTAAGTAAGAGTTACTCACTAGTGACCAGAGGGTCACTAGTGAGTAACTCACAAACACACACATGCATGCACACACACACACATACACACACACACACACAACCACACACACACACACACACACACACACACACACACACACACACACACAGTGATCTGTTTTTGACTCTGCCTGGGAGCTATTTCTCATTATGAGCACGTGGCCCCAAAACACCTCAAAGCAGACAATTGAGATTAGCTACTGATGAATGGCAAAAAAAACACACACAAGTCTGTGTGGGGCATGTGTGTGTGTGTGTGTGAGAGAGAGAGAAAAAAGTAAGAGCTTAAAGAAAGACTGACCGATGGAAAAAGGGGCACAACAAAGAAAAGGGGGGCAAAGGGGCACAGTGCTGTAAAGGCAGAAGAAGGATGAACTGTGAATGCAGCAGGGGCCAGCTGGGACTAAACTCAGGCCTCGATCATGCAAGGAGAGGAAAAGAGAGAGTGATGGCGCTGCTGTTTTCACTGGTGGCTGTATATGATTAGCTGGGGAAGCTCTGGTGCTCTGGTTCCCATTATCAGCCAGTTCTTTCCTCTCAATACTGGGAGGATGATGTAGGCAGCGACAGATTTAATGATTTATGGGTAAACTCAGGCATGGGGCTTCTGTCATTTTCATAGCTGAAAAGCTCTAAAAAGCCACTCCATCCAACCTGTCAGTCTGGATCAAAGCGGCAGACCCACCAACTGACAAGTATTGTCATTTCTATATGCTGGTGGCTAAAAACTTGAATATCTATGTATATTTATATTTATGTATTATTTTCTAAAGTCAGCAAACCTTTAGCAGCAGACCATAAACCTCACCCAGACTAACAGTTTGGGACTGACGGACTCAATTATGTCAAAGGACTGGAGTAAATGATGACAGTGTGAACACCAACAACAGCAACATGGGGACGGGGATTAGAGCCTGACTGGGAACAAATGAACATGCTAGAAACACAGGATCATTCAATGAATGATGAAGGCTTCAGGGCACTTAAAGAACTTTCTTTTTTAAATTGTCTGTCCGTCGCTCTTTGTTAGATATTTAACAGTTTTGTTGCTTTGTACCCACATGTTATACATTCCTCTTAACCATGGTTAGACACATATTTCCTCTGGTCAAACTACAAGTGCACATTCATTCTGCTTTGTAAAATGAAATGAAAATGAAATTTTGAGTAGGCATAAATGACCCTAAAGATTCATCACTCTCTTATACTAAAGTGATATCATTTTTTTTTGCAAGTCAACTAAACAGACTCCATATCTGGTGTGGAATCTGGTGGCGTGGAATGTGCGACCGGTGTTGATTTGAGCGGTAGTCATGGCTAATCTTCTCCAGACCTGTCCTTTATAACCCTTTAGAGCCCTTTATAATCCTTTAATAACCTCTGACCAGAGCCCTCTTTATGGCCTTAATCATGATGGCTGGGGTCAATCCACTTAGCACCAGTCTCTCCTCCATTACTTCCTCTTCACTTCCTCTTTCATCTGACCATCATGAGGGCATAAAAATAAAAGCCATGCTCGTTTTCCACTACCAGTTATCTGATCTGAAGTTTTTTTTTTCCTTTTACATAGGACGTTAATTATTTGACAAAAATCAATTTTGGTCTAATCATAAGCCTATTATTATTATTATTATTATTATTATTATTATAAGTTTATCTTTTGCTATTGAAACAAGGGCATTTAGAGCCACCTGGCTGGTGAACAGTCCCAAAAGCAGCCAGAAATGTCAAAATAGTCTATGTTACCTGTTTTTCAAAAAACAAACTCACACAATATGTGATCGAACGTCTGTTTAATTCAACCACACATGCTGATTCAGTTCAAGACGAATGTGGTAATTCCTACTGCATAAATAGTAGATTTCTCAATTTCTCTCGTGTTTGCTTTAATCAGTGGGGAGTATCAGTGATTAGTTTTCAAATTCTGCTTTGGGATTATTAAATGTATGCAGCAGCTGCACTGAAGATGGATCTAGTACATTACGATAGAAATGCAGGGTCAGAGCAGTTTAACGTGTCCAAAGTTATTTATTTTATAGTCTTGCTCTGCCAGAATCATTTGTCTGTGATTAGCTTTCACTGAAAACACTCGGCTGTATCTTTAACTGATCCAAATCAGTTTAAGGATCATTTGAAACATCAACAAAAGAGGTTTCATGCTGTGAAAAAGAGAGACAATAGATGTGCAATAAAAGATTAGATAGTTACAACTGTTACGAACAATTTGGATTTTCAAAGATTAACTTGGTTTAAAGATTTCTTGGTGGATAATTGGTAGTAATTGGGACATTTTTGTTTTTAAGACACTGAATGAGAAACTGCAGGTATTTTCCAAAAAGAATATCCAGTGTTTTGGAAATGAGTTCTCCAAATACTTTTGGTCAGAGAAAACTCCCCCAGGGCATACACTTAAACACACTCATTACTTGCAGGACTTACATCCAAAACAGCTAAAACCAAATCTGAACGTCTCAGTCACTGCGTCAATCTGCTTGAGTTTAGACTCAGAGTGTTGATAGGCTCGTCATGCCTCCATGTCTGAGGATTAAGGGGTTTGTTGGCATACAGGCTCTGTACTCCTATAGCCTTCTATACTCTCCTTTTTTTTTTACACCTCAATAAAGGCCAGTTGGCTTGGAGCTGCAATCCCCCATCATGACCCTCCTCTTGCTCTCTGATATCCACGATTACCACTTCGCTGCCAGTCTTCCTTCCTGATAACTCAATAGACACACCTGCCAAGAAGAACTGTAATTGTGCTTAAGGCAAGAGTTATGGACATTTTGAAATAAAGCATATCAGATGTGTTGATCTATATTTTGTTATTTTAGGGTTTGAAGTTTAAGAAAGAAAGTAGTAGATGAAGCTGTGGAGGGAAAAGAAGGAAGCAGATTGAGCTAGTATTACCAAGGTTGCTCCAGACTGCTCTGATATTGTGAAATGGGCTCCATGGAAATTGGGTTCACCATTGCAACGACATAAACACACACATCAGAAATTCAAGCAAAGCTTTTGTTTCAAAAGGGTGGAGACAGTGGGTTGTTCCTCAGATCCTCAGCAGGACCTTCGGGGTCTCATTCTTACTCGTTCATAATTGTCTGACAAGGTTTTCACCAGGTTTCTGTGACCAAGCCAACCTGAGGTAGGGATTACTCACAGGGCTAGTTGGTGAACTACTGCTCGGGCAAGCTATTAACTAGTCAGTCATAAAAACTTCTCAAGGTTGTTTCTATTATCTTTCTTCAGTTTTCTCCCTCCTGGCATTTTGCTATCATTTGTCTATCATTTCATTCAACTGGAAGTTCGATGGGAAGAAAATGGATTAAGAGTTTTTAAAGTCTCAGCACAGCAGTGCAAATTGAAATTACACCTGAGTTTAACTCAATGGGAAGAAATTGCTCTGATTTACCTTTAAATACATAAATAAATACACATGTTGACTGACTGTCTACACACCAGCATGAGCACACCAGAAAAATGCACAGACACACACACTCACATGCAAACACAAACATACAAAGTCAACAAGAACCACTTCACCACATAGAACAACCAACTGGAACCCAGGTTCTTCCCGAATAGCATTAAACCCATGACTTCCAGAGACAAAAACATTGGCTTCTATAGAAACCACTCTATAGGATGTTAGTTTTGTGAAGTCTCCAGGCAAATCGCAAACAGGACTCCTCTTTGGCCCTCCTTTTCACTCCACATTTTTACTTCACACAAACGGACAGCCATCATTCAAAACCCATCTCGTTCCAGTGGCCGACCCACAAAGGGTGAGAAGCTGCCATTGAGGGAAAAAAAATTGGAAAGAGGGAGCGTTTTATATGTCTAAGCCCATGGTCAGCGTTGAGCACCGGACTGTGAATGAGCCTTTGGTGATGTTCAGGCTTTTAATGAATGTCATTAAGAACATCTTGAGCTGCACTGAGGTCCAGAGGCCAGTGAAGGTCACCTCTATTCACACTTTAATGATAAATCTTTATGCTTCCCCTCCCGTGTTTCTAAATCACCAACCTCTCTGTTTTTAACCTCAGAAATGCCAATCGGAATCAAAGTAACTCATCCACACAGGCTGTCCATCTGCAACACATGCCTTGTGTTCCAGGGTTTGGAGCAACACTCTTCGATGCACAGATGTCATTTTGTGACCTCTTTACCGTAAACGGTAAAAATGAAAGATTGTGGTGAGCTTTGCGCTGCCGTAAAAATCCACAAAGTGTGGATTCTGTTAAGGAAATGAGCTCTGTAACACATCTGCTGCAGCGTTTTAAGACAGCGTCTTGTTCATACGTTTGGAGCTGGGCAGCCAAGAGTCAAAGAGCGTCTCAGTAAAAACCCTTAAGGGTTAGAGTTAGGTTAGTTTAGTTTTTGCAAAGCAGAGGAATTTGTGTTTCTCCTTCTAGTTTTTCATTTACCTTCTGAGTATGGAAACCAGTGTTTGCCTGTGTGAATCTAGAAAAGCGATATTTTTGCACTCCAGGCATCTTACATTTCTCCACCAGGAATACCTTACATTCCCAACAACATTATGCTGTTTTCCAATTTTCCATCAATCAGCTCCTCTAGCCATGTTGTGAATGGAAAGTTGTTTCTGCACACCCTGTAAAACCATTTCGGCACTTTTGGTTTTGTATAGATTAAGCAAACGACATATGACGTGTTAGTTAGCGTAAGAGGTGCTGAAAGGCAGAATTCTTTATTTTTACCGGTAAACACAGTTTTTCTGTTCAGTTAAGTTCCCATCTTGACTTGCTCTCAGCTTCCATCCATTTGCTTTGGACCCACACTCACTGTTGTAATCCAGTTTTTCCTTGTAGAGAGATTTATAGACAGTCTAAACAAATCATCACATCTTGCTCTAAACAGTCTCCCTCAGTTCTCAAACAGCTTTTCAGTTTTTCTCTCATTTTGTCAGGGCTGACTATTTCATTCCCTTTTCCTCAATCTATCTTTCAATATATTTTTGTTCTCTGTCTCTCTCTCTCCGAGCAGATTATCTCTGTCCATCAGCTCCCCTTGTACATGGATCAGTCTCTCTCTCTGAGGTCAACAGCTCAGATCTTAACCTATCAGCGAGACCGCCTGAGTGCCGTCTCAGATCGCTGTTACATTGCTGACAGACTATGATCCCCCCAATCACTCCGGGGAAAGGCAACACCTGCCTGCATCTCCTTTCGTGTCTCTTCCTCGCCATAGTTCAAGAAATGCATTTACATTTTTCATAGTAACCTCATCACTTGATTCCTTTTTTGTGTAATTTGAGCTCAACTACAATTAGAAAGTGTTATCAACATTTTCTATTGTTTCTATTCCTCAGTTTCATTCCTGCCTTTCTCTTCCCCTTTCTCCGCCTTGTCTATCTTTTCTGTCTTAATCTCTCACTTTGTCAACCCTCTCATCTCGTCACTAATCAACATTACTGATAAGTGTTACAGAGCAGCTCTGATTGGTGCAGATAGTGATAGAGTTAACACTGCTCCGTCTTCTGACCCCCCTACAGGCCGTAAACCAGACCAGATGACTTTTAGATGAGAGTTATGGTCCACTTAGAGGGAGCAAAAGGTCATGCTCTGGGACACACAAGCATTTAGGGAAAGTGTTACTATGGGCTTGGCATGTGGTTATCATGAATTTAAGTTAATGGATGACTGGATTATGTTCTGACAGCTAAGGTGCTGTGGTACCAGAGGCGGCTGTGTTTTACATGCAGGGTTAACATTTTGTTATTTCAACGCCAGCACAGCATATGTATTTCTTAACTATGCATTGTGTTGAAAAGCAAAATCAAATG
Organism: Nannoperca obscura; assembly: GCA_036024295.1. Classification (NCBI taxonomy): domain Eukaryota; kingdom Metazoa; phylum Chordata; class Actinopteri; order Centrarchiformes; family Percichthyidae; genus Nannoperca; species Nannoperca obscura. The sequence goes on along the minus strand of JAVQJL010088439.1, from coordinate 27,648 downwards.
TCCTGATCTAGACACATGGATGTGTCGTTTAAAAGATGAATGTCCGCTTGAAGTATGCAGCTCTGACAGCTGAGGTGCTGTGGTCACCACATGCAGATGTTTTTCAGACTCTCCACTTCTGAGATATACATTTAGAGCATGTCAGTTATTTTACAAGCTTTAGTGAAATATGTGGTGTTAATTCCCACATTTGAAGTGTACTAAATATGGTGAGATTCTACAGTGGTACTGATGATTTGTCCCATTTTAAGTAACTTAGATCAAACTAACTTAACTTAACTTAACTTAAGTGTGTATTTGTTCCTTGTAATCTCCACTGCGTTTATATGTTGTGGTCAAAAATATTAGTTTTTCCATTTCTAACAACAGAAATATTTATATATGTGTGATTTTGCTAAATGTGAACATTTGAGACAAGACATATTTTATAATGATTAAGTTCCCCTTCATCGTTATAATATATGTCAGAGAGATAGATCAGCAGGAGGATACAGGCCTGTGGAGACAGTATGCTCCTAGTTTGTGTCTTCATGTGTACTTAGTCAAGACACGGGTTGTTGCAGAAATGTATGCATGCCTCATGTCAACAGACACTGTCGCACCTCTCCATGTCCAGGACGAATCACCTCTGTTTCTAGGGGAGAATGAATATCATTGTAAATAAATAGTCCCTCAGTGGAGGCCAATATTTATTTTAACAGCTGCACAGAGAGTCAGGGAACACGCATGAGTGAAATAACTTCGTAAAAATATGAAATCTCTACTGCGATAAAAGCCCAGAACAAGGTCTTTTGCTGTTCAGAGTGAAGATAATTAAGTTGTTTAAAAATGCAAAGACAACAGGTGAAGTGACTTATTATTTCAGCACCAGCTGGGGATGGTCCAATCATTTCAGGCCTCACACAGAGCCAGTGTACATTGCGTTATATTTCCATTCATAGATTCTGAGGTATGTTTCATCAAGCCTTTGGGCGGCTCATAATCGGAGCATTTTAATCCTTAGTGAGCTACAGAAAAGCACTGTAATATTCAGTTGACAAATGTCTTAGGTGTAAGGTTTTAGATCAATAAGATATCTTAATGCTGTATCTTAATAACTTAATAAGTTTATTTGAATTTTGTATACAGTGAAATTTTCAAACCCTACAAAATGCATAGCTGCTATCCAGGTGCAGTTGTATTAGTTATTGAAAGCATTTAAAATGGCAGGTTTTCACAACTGATGCTTCTCTATTCTAACTCAACAGATAAAAGTAGAGTTTGCTGGACAGCTTAAGATACATGGCTAACAGGCATCAATCAGCATAATCAACCTAATATGATCAAACTGTGTGGCTGTGGCTGTAATTAAGTTAGTTAGTTAATTAGGTAGTTAGTTTAGGGCTCAAATGCTACACCAAAGTGTGCTTACATCATTTTGTCTACTTCATGTAAATGAAAAGTGCCCTGAGATAACTTTGTTATGATGTGGCACTATATAAATAAAACTGAATTGAATTGAATTGAAACATTCAGCTAAACTGTCTTAAAATATAACAAATGAACACTTTATTTAAATAAAAATCATATATCCATATAATGACAAAATACTAAGAAATCAAGATTTAAAAATCCACAATGTTCCAATCTCAGTTTTCTTTCTTCTGAAAGCCGAATGAAACCATGGAAAAAAGCTTTTCAGTTTCCAGTTCTCCTCTTTTTCACTATAACGACCAACATCTGGCATGTTTACATCTGGCAGATTTAGATATATTTTCTTTTTACTGTGACTGAAAGTGAAACTAGACCAAATGAAGCACAACATATTTCAGAATGAAAGAGCTTAAACCTCAAACCGGAAAAATGTTTTTTAAATCATGAATTAGTGTCAACGAGAATAAAATCTCACAAAATTGTTGTACCAGATGTCCAAAGCATACACAAATGCAGACACACCTAACATCTCCAAACACCCCACTCCAAGACAGAAATGTACGAGACGACGGGTCCTCCCAGCTTCGTTGTATGTAGGAAACATGTTGATTTAGCCATAACTCCACCATCTGCCATGTCAACCATAACCAGAGCACATCATGTAAACCTGTGGCACTGACCCTTACCACTGCTTTTATGGACGACCTTGACCACGTTTAGCTGTCCAGTCTAAAACTGTCGCCTCCAATTTGTGGCTCTGCAGGTAAGAAAACAGTGGAGCGTGTTTTCTTTGATGGACATTATGAGCAAAGAAAGGTCAGCCGCCGTAAAGTTTGACCATCGAAAGGCGTAAAATAGACTGAGAAAATGCATAAAATACCATGTCGCCTGAAACGATGATGTTAGTGAATGTTCATGTGTTTAGAAGAGACAGAGAGAGACAAACTGGGAATGGGAAACAAAAGACAAATACAGAAAGCCGGAGAGGGAAGAATTCATTTAAATCCTGAACCCCCAAATTCTTTCAATAACCTTCTCAATTTGTCTTAGACAGAACAACCTTCACGAACACAAACATACACTATCTCTGCTGTTTGTGATGGATGTTCACTTGACTGTGAGTCATTAATTAAGAACATGGCTGTGCATTTTCCCAGCTGTTTCTACATGGTTGGGTACTAAAGACTAGACTTGTTTAGATGCCATGTGACGATCTCACTGCAAGTTAACCGTCTGATAAAACAGATCCTCAACTGTTAAATTCAGCTTGTGGGAAATGTCTTCTTTCTCTTCATTGTCTCATTCGTGTAATACATTTAGACTCTTGGATATTATGTCAAACATCAGTTAGAATTTTGAGAGAAAATATATACAAATAAAAATAGACACAGAGATACAAAATCTGAATATTTTGTGTGTGTTTAGAGCAACAGAGCCATAAAAAGTCTTTATGGTTAATATAATGCCACATTCCTGAGGCAATTAGCTTAGCTTAGCATAAGAAACGGGAAACAGGGGGAAACAGCTAGCCTGACTCTGCCCAAAGGTACCAGCACCTCTAAAGCTCACTAAGTAACGTGTTATTTCTCATTTGTTTAATGTGTTGAAAAGCTTCAGTTGTTACACTGTAAACTCTAACCTGGGCTTAGATAATATGGGAGATGAAGGTAGAAGTCAAATGGAGGAGTTGTAAAGAAAGAGTGGTGAGTTTAATGGGGTCTCCTCTAATCTTTGGAGACAGGAAGAGTGAACTGGGGGTGGGTTTTGAAGAGGGGAGATGAGTTAGGGAGCTTCCGAACCACAGCAGCATTTTTATTGGTCAACCGTAAACCTCTGATGATCCCAGAGCTGACAGGTTACCATAAACCGGCATTTAAGAGCGTCCTGGAATGCTCCGAGCCAAGACCGAAGCTAGGTAGGTAAAAGGACACCGTCAGGTCCGACAGGTTTACGAGGCCCCCACCCCTCTTTAAAACAGACAGGCTTTTAGCTGTCCCGGAGGATAGAGAGGATACTTTTCCTGTTGATCTGAACAGGGAATTCCAGGTCTTAGTGAACCAGAACAAGTGGGATCAATGCTTTTCTGGTGTCGGCCCAATGAGCTGGAGAGGATGGGGATGAGGTGGGGGTGTCACGGTGGAGTCAGGACGACAGAGGGGAAGGGGCTCTGTGTGTTTCCCTCCACAGATGGCTGCACACGACATGGTCGGCTTGTCAGCTGGCTGAGAGCGGTCGAGACGTCCTGCCAATAAGACACAGCCCAGGTTTCTCATAGCGTGCTGTTTGTTTGTGTAAACAAACATGGCTTGAGAGACTGTAATAGAGCAAAATGAATTGCTACATTTTTTATATAAATCAGAAGTAAATAAAAGCAGACTGATGGGTTTTAGGGCAAAAACATAAAAAATCCAGTCTTGCTTTGTTGGCTTAAATTCAGTTACTGCATATTTGAATATCTCATGAGAAAAGAAGCCATATTCATCCTCTGTGTGTTTACATTTACTGGCCATCACCCCCGTCACCTCTCAGCACCCCGATGTCATCTGTTTTATCTCTGTTGCACTTGGAAGCAGTGCACATTAAGCTTCTCTCTTAACAAATGAAAGGAGGAAATAATGTAATATCAAAGTGGTCTTAATGGATCTGTTATCTAGATAATCCACATGTGATACTGTGTGTAGGCAACCGGCCATGACAAATGTTTTCTAAACTTACAGCTCAGAGTCATTTTGCAGACTAATCTACACAGAGGACATTTATCAATCTCTCACTTTGGCCAACGCCAAACACACAGAAATCACAGTTTGCCCTTAGAGGGACAAACAATGAATCAACTGAAGTCAACAAAAAGCATTAAAAAAAAACATGACTCCAAGTGTCAAACATAAGGTATAGATGTTAGCTGTGGTTTTGAAATTTGAAATTCAATGAATTGTTGTCAGATAACATTTCTCTAAAATAAATATACAGTAGAGCATTTCTGAAGTGAAGTTCTTCATGTGAGAGTAGCCAAGCAAGGCTAACGGTGTCTGCATTGTCAGCAAAAAGGCATCATAATAGAAAAATAACATTCACTACATTATGAAAATTATTTATTTCACTGGGCAAAACCTCTGTACTGCCACTGCAGTGTGGCTGTCTGTGGCAAGACACGTTTGCTTCTCTGTCATGTGAGGAAACTGGATACACAGAATGAAACAAGCACTTTGGCCACAAGGACCGCTGTTATTCAGAAAGAGCACGTATAGCATTACATTCCTGTTTTCATTGATAGGAATCAGAAGTCACTCTTCAAACCGGCTGAGTGCCCGTCATTATAGGAGAACTGGAAAAAAAAACGGAGGATTTCTGGACAATTTCCACACTCCTCTTTATTGAATCTTAAAAAAAACAGTCACGGTTTAGCCCTCAGGGTTCAGAAGTTGGTTTTGAGACAGGCTAAATGAAGACATTATTAAATATTATGCCAGAACTGAAAAAAACAACACCAGAGAGAGAAAGTCCCTGTCTGCATAACCCTTTTTTATTTCAAGAAAGTCACGCTTAAGTTGTTCATATGATGTGATGAGTGATGGAAGTTGACCAGGGAGGGTGACGTGTGTGTCAGCCATATGTACTCCTTTCAGCAAATGAGTGTGTGCACATGCATTTATAAGTTTGGGGAGTAACAGATAAGATAATAGGATCACTTTTTTCAGATAACAAAGAACAGCAACTATAATCTGTTCTAGTTAAACATGGTAACTTATGTTGGAGAAAATAATTGCTGTAAATTGTTTAAATCATGTTTCAGTGAAAAAGTCATTTATATTACATACAGTATATTCACACCCAACATACTGACATACACAGGTATTTCTAAATGTAACAAATCAATTCCCTTTTTGAATCTTGGATGTGTGTCAATGTCAAAACAAACTAAAAGGATTCACAGTACATTGCTGAGATCAAATCACTACATTGTGAAACAATTAATGCAGATATAAACAGATTCAGTCACTTGCAGGGATGTTTTTTAATTAATTTTAAAGGTTTTGCAAGTGACCCCACCCCCCTCCTTCAAAAAATATAAATTTAAAAGGTTTAAAATAAATACTGTAATAAGAAACATTTGTCTATGCTGAGTAAATGATCTATTTCCATTTAACTTTAGTAATTTCAATGTTTTTCTTTGCCATCTCTCACATGCAGAGCTGGGAGAGACTCAGCATCTTGCTTGATGACACTTCAAAAGAGCTGCTCCTTATTGAGCAACGCTACTGGGCCTTCTGGTTGAGGGATATTGTCTATAACCGTGAAACTACGGCTAATATGTTACAGTGAGTGCAAAAGAGTTTTATCACCTCTCATGTGGTGTTGATATGAGATCACAAAGTGGAAAAGGAGCCGCAGGATGTTTATTGTACTGTTAAATCCACATGAACAAGTTAGTGGACAACGGCAGGCACCAGAGTGACCGCTGTGGAAACACACATCACAGTCTGCTCAAGGTGACTTGATCCAGTTTCAGCTCATTCAGGAGGATCAGACTGTTACCGACTAAGAATCTCTCAACATCATATATCATATCAGACATTCAATATAACTATAAGTCTAGAAATGATTACATTTTCAAAAAAAGTGACTAATTTGTACGTGAAAAGTAGCACAATCTGAAAGCTGAAAACAGGATTATTTCTAGGAAAACACACATTTATATTTTTATCTCTTTATCTTTATAAATGTACTGGTCAATTCAGGTAGTCTGCATGCAAACCTTAAAAAATATCCAAAACTTTGTACATTTCAACATCAATACTTTAAATGGCAACATTAGTTTTGGACTCTACTCGCACTGCAGTTCCACAGTTATAATAACAATACAGGCAATAATGATATAAAACCAGAAGCACGTATCATGAAACCACCCATCAGAAAAAAAAACGATCAGACCAGCAGAATAGTCATTTCATTGAGGCTGAGGTCTGTATGCTGAAACATCTGCCATCCCTATAATGACACTTCACTCACTAATTAACATGGAAACGTTTTGATATGTAACACCAATACTATGACGTACTCACGTTGAAGATTATGATAGCGACAGATTCCCAAAGTCACAGGATTCGGTCAGTTACACGACATACAGAAGAAACACCATGTATGGTCTTTTAGGCCTCGGTCAATACCTCATTTCCTCTTACCTCTGACCTCTGACCCCCACAGTCTGGTAATCAAAACTATTTACTGACCGAGCTTTTAGCCCCACAGAAAGTCGGGGCCAATGGGGGATATCTGCAGTTCCTATGAGGGCAGAGGTCAAGTCTTGCCCCCTTAATGGAAAGTTCTCCTGTGAGCTGCCGATCACAGCTATGTACGTCTGAGCCAATCACGATGTCTTGTTTCACCCACTGGAACTCAAATTAATTTCAACCTAAAGTGCGTTTGGGAGCAGCAAATGGAACGAAGCTGCTCTGGGTGATGATGTAATGGACGAAGTGCTGTCGCTATGGAGAGAAGAGGTGCTCATGGGAATGTGTAGGATGTACTAGTGAGTTATTGTTGTAATGAAGAAATACCAGACAAAGCACTTTAAGGGGCATATTTGGTTTGCTGCTAAATAAACCTGTATGTCTATATTGTGTTTTCATCCCATGCATTAACTACATGTTACTTTCATATTGCAGTATAGACTGAGCCACAGATTCAGTTTGACCCTGTGTTGCCTACACTTAAGCCTCCTAAACAGGGACCAATAAACACCGTATTGAAGCAATTTTAAGTCTTTGTGGAAATTCCAAGGGGGTCTTCCTAAAAAAGATTATCCAACATGCGTTCAGCGCTAGCCTAAAGCACGAGATTAAGTTTCAATATATCCAGAAATAAGAGAATATCAGCCAAATACCTAACACACTCCAGCATGAGAATACAACAAATCTATCAACTCACTTTAAATCATTATTCTCTGAGGATACAGTTAAGAATACATTAATTTCTTTGTTGATCAAGAAGCCTGCCAAAAGATGATTTAATACAAATTTGGGCCAAGGTTCCCCCCCCAAGCTACAAGCTGCAGTGTGGCCTTAAAGCTGAACATAATTAAAACAAAGCGGAGAGGCATGCCAAAACCTACCATCCTGAGGGTTTCGAAAACATTTCGTATAGAAGTAACTGCATCCAAAACAGCTTCTTGGACAGATTTCTCTCTCTCTCTTTTTCAGATAGCCTAATAAAATAAGTAACACAGTGAGAGATTTGACCAAGATAGATGTCAGACTATCAGCAGATGTCAGCGTTCTGCGAGCTGACGAATGGATAACGAATGAAAAGCAACAATATTTGATTCAAACAGAGACGCGGACAGTTTGATGAAGCACGTTTGTCCAGGGATGAACGATCCATCATCTGACAAAATCAAACACTGTGAACACCAGGCAGGACTGAGTACACGCCACCCAACATGCCATGTGTGCGTCTTGTACATGTATGTGTGTCTGTAAGGTTATGGTTTAGTTTAGGCTGAAATGGACAAGCATTCCTTGTGTGTGTGTGTGTGTGTGTGTGTGTGAATTGCATGCAGTATCTCATATGGAAGCAATTGAGTCACAATAACCTGTTTCTCTTTAGAAGGCAATAATTCCATTTATCATGATTTATAGCCTCTGGTGGATGTCAGATAGCGTTTCGTGGTTCTTTTCAAAGTGTCCTGGACACATTTTTTTTAATAGAAATTTTTAGTAGGCTATATTAAAATGCTAGAGGTAAGATTAAAGTCTTGGAAATGGCTGCTAACTGAGCATAATGCTGCCATTAAGTCATTCAGAGCTCTGATTAACCCCCAGGTTTTATTGGCGGAAAACCTTAGATAATTGAAACATCCTGAAATATATTTTTTAAAAATGAATAAAGATGAAACTGAGAAAAATCAATGTCAGACTGAAATTAATCACATTATGATCACTACAAGAAGTAAGGTACTGTTTTATATTTATTTCCTCAGGCTATGATAACTCATACAACATCGACTCATGCGATCATCGCCTCCAGCACAGAAATGCACTTCCTGAAGTGCAGTGCACTTACAATAGTCCCTGCTCTTTGATACAGAGAAAAGACTGATGAATGATCTGTGGGATATATCCACATTAACCAAATACCAACATGAGATTACAATCTGTGAGTTTTACATTAGCTGGAACAGCAACTGTAAACCAAATAATTCAGAGCGTTGAAATCTGCTCTGGAGTTCAGATTTGTCTATTTACTCTTGGTAGATGGAGAGCTCCACAACGGCTGGTTGTCGTCTGTTTTGTCTGATTTATGATTCAGATCTGATCTTGTCTGCCACAGAGTGCTGTGTTGTGGTGAAGGCAGCTCCCCTCAGTAATGCTTGTGGTCGAGTGTTTATGGTTTTTGGCACTCGGCTCTCTCTCACTCAGCTGCGATTTGATTCTGTTTGGTTTGTCACAGTCTGGGTGGGTTTTATCTTCTGCAAAGCAGGTGCATAGGCGGTCTGTAGTGCTAAATTACATTACATTACATTATCTACATAGTGACATTACAGTTCTTTAAAATGAAGTGAAACCTGACACTCAAAGTCTAAAACCTCAGCCCAGGTGTATAAGCACATTGTCAGCCTCACACTTTTTTTTTTCCAAACACACTTATCTACATTCGACACAGAAATCTAACTTTGAAAATACCACACCTTCAACCAATTGATCAACCGCAGCTGTCAGTTGTCACTTAGGTGCATAACTGTAAACTCACCATTCAGGAGTAAACACTATAAAAATGTGTCTGCAAAATGCAGCCTTTACAAATGCATAGACCCATTATTTTACAGTGTGAAGAGAAGTAAATATTTTCAGCAGTGTGCAGTACTGGTCTTGTGTGTTGTGTTCCGTTAATATATTCATGTACTTTAACAGTACCTCTGAAAAAAGTGTAACTGGTTAAAACTGAATCAGATCGTATGAACCATGTGTGTGCCATGAGGGGACAAAATTTGTTTTTTAAAAATAAATTATTGTAGTTTTGAATGAAGTGTGTCATTTTGCATACGTGTGTGTGCTTGTGTGAATTGTGTGTAGTATTTTGCCAATGTAAGATCTGTTTTCAAAATTGTGCTTAAGCAATTGTAAAAAAACTTTGAGTACCAGAACAACTGTTTACTACTGTAAACAACCTTAAAAGATGCACATAAAAAAAGCAAAAATGTCCTCATCAGGAAAGTTAAAAAGTGGAAAGCGGCTTTAAAGAGTTGTTCCATCGTATTTTGTTTTGATACAATTTGATTTATGGTTAAAGAAAATAAAAACCCGTGGGAGTTCAGCAGAAAATGAACATTTTCCAGAGAAGTCACAGAAGGCTCCAAACTGGAAGCTGGAACAGAATCACAAAAGCATTAGTACAGAAGGGGATGTCACTTTTGAAAAAAAAACACAAATACAGACTGACGAAGAGGGTGTAGAGGTCATTATTCACTGTCTTGTTCTGTAGTGATAGCAATGTTTGTTTCTTCACAGAATTAAGTTTGGAATAGGGACACTGCATTTCATGTAAATGTAGAGGGCGAAGGATTGAGGGCAAAGGGAAGAAATGTTACTCAAGGAGACTGCGGCACGGAGGCTTGAGGGAAGGCGGGCACACCAAAAATTTAAATATGTCATCAAAAAATAACTATTTGAATGTTATTAATTGTTTGTATTGTTGTAAGAGAGTGGTCTAAGGGCTAGCTGGGCTAAGGGCAGTGTCCTCTCACAGGAACCCAGAATATCTCAGCAAAATGTTTTCTGGTATCTTGTTCACTGTAACTGCTTCTTGTCTGGATGTTCATTGAGACATTGTTTGTGCCAAATCTCTCTTTTGGAGGGGAGATAGGCCAAGTATGCAAATGTTGATCATACTTTTGTAATAATTAACCACACAAAAATGATATACAGGGGATTTCTTCAAACCAGAACTGTTGATAGCCAGCTGCAGAGCGTTTGGGCGGTAATCAAGAGGACAGACTGCAGAGAGGGAACCTGCTCCAGACAGTCATTTATCAAAAGGGCAGAAACATCATGACATTGTATCCCGAGGTTGAAGAGGAGGTCTCTGGGTTATGTTGCACTCACAGGAGGACTGGTATTTGAAAGGAGCAACAAAAGAAAACTAAGCAACCTCTAAATTTAATCTTCACTCGCTAGGAGTTGGAAAGCAGTGTGCTAAATGTGCATTGCATCCTGAAAAAGAACAAGATGGAAACCAACTGGCTGTCAAGAGAGACCGTCCTCCAAAGAGGGAGTCCGCAGGGGCCTCATTCAGAGTGTAAAAATGTTTATCGACTCAATCAAATGAATAATTCTGGAACACTGATTCGCTGGATGTTTTATTTCATTGCTTCAGTCACGCAGGATCTTTTGGGTGTGTTTGCGTGTTGTGTGTGCGTGTTGGCATGATTGGATTTGTGTGTGCGTGTGTGTGGATGCATGTTCGAGGACATGCCCGTGTGTGTGGCCTGTTTTCATTAGAATGAGGTAGGTAGGACAAACACTGGGGCTAGTTTATCCAGTATAGTTAACACTGCAGGAAGTTTAACCATGGCAATAAGAGAAGCCCGGTGGCTTATTTCAAAGTCTAAACCAATTGTCTCACTTTCATCCAAGCATTATTTTGATAATGTGTAATCCTGTGACCCAAATTAAAAATGTCACTGCAACTTTATATGTATGAGCTCAATTTAAATGAACGTCATGAGTCTAAATGAAGAAAATAAGAGAAAGGTAGAAGATAAAGAGAGAGCAAGAGAGCAGAGCCTCACATCTAATGCTCCACCCTGACCCATTTCAAGGCATCCTAAGGGGGCCACCTAAATTTCCCCTGTCCTCTTTCTATCAATGCATGCATTGTCTGTATGCATTGGTATGACTGTTTTGCCATGCCAATGATCTACAGACTGATGTGAGGTAAATGGAAACTAATCTACCCTCACACCCTCATACCCCTGTCCCGCAGGCTGCACGTACAACCGATCAGCATCTTAGTGCTTGGACATTAACTGTCTACGGACCTCCTTCACATTAGATTAGGTCAGTTCACTGCCAAATTTGTTATGGTGGTTGTATAAGGGCAATGCCCAGCTTACGTTTTATCGAATGGTTGAGTTTGAAAAGTTCACAGAACTGCTTTTTTTTCACTGCCAATCTGATGTGTGTGGATCTCTGGCTGCAAACACCTGAATGGAAGTATAAACCTACAATTTCCAAACAGGTGTATTTGTAGTTGGCAGCGGGTAAGTTGAATGAATGTAGAGTAGCTCAGCTAATTAAAAAATATATAAAAAGATATCTATATCTACATGATTGTGTAGAGGAGGAAAAATCAAGTTTAATAGTTATCTTAGTGTAATGGCTAAAGAGTTGAAATAGCTAAGAATTGAAATTGAATTTCCATCTAATGCAAACTCAAACAAACTGACCCAATCATTTTTATGAAAAAAAGTTACAAGGCGAACTTGTAGATGGTATAAACCATGATGTTACGGATCATTTGGAGCCCTAACCTCATTCAGCAAAGGACCTTGTCCTTGGATTTTTAATACTCTTAAGCTAACTTAACCCAGGCTTTCAAGGTTGAGATTGTCACCAGAATCAGTTGCTTGTTTAATTGTCTCCAACAACTCATTCACAATCACCAGTCAGGATGAGTTGCATTTTAATTAGCCAAAGTATTTATTCAGTAGCTTGAAAAAAGTAATTTTAGCTTTAGTTGCAGCTTTTATCAAGGTTTCGGCTTTAGGAATTATTTTCTTTGAGGACCCCACAGATCACAGTTACACCTCTTCAATTTTCACTGCTGCTCAATTTATTAGCACCACCAAAAGGTTTATTTAAACTTTAAAGTCAACTGTGCAGGGAGCTCAGCTGGTTTTCAATTTTCTGTCATCATGGTTTTGTATTTAGGCACAAAAGACTGCACTGCGAAATCAATATCTTATGACCAAATACCATGATAGTTACTGCTCGCGGTGCTTTCTTCCGATGACGAATACAAGACGTTAAAGGCCTTATGGGAACTGGGATATTGCACTTCTGCAGGCTTTCAAGATGTTCTCCAGATCCACAATATATTAGAGATTATTTTTAATGTTGTGATTGTTTCTATGGAGACAACATGTTTCTGCAGTGACCCACCGAGTGGATGTATATTCCCTAACGAGAACTTGATAGATCCAACTGATAATAATTTGTTAATAAATAATGAGCCATTGAAATAATGAATGAACCACTTTGCCTTCCCCTGAATTTAATCAACTTTTGTATTTAGGCGCTAAACACAGGTCCTTCAGAGTATCAGATGAAGCTCTAATTGAGTAGAAATAATAAACTCTCAGAGGGGGAGGTAAAGCTAACACAACCCCGGGTCTCCACATTGACAAGCTGATCACGGCATTCAGCACCACACTGAAAAAATGTTTGGGCTAACACTTCGCACTTCTGAGGCGTACCGTGACCGGACTCTCAGAGAGCCTGTTATGAGAATCCTCGTTTTCCCAGCGCGAGCGAGCTTTGAGCGGTGCGTTTGTGTCTGAAAGATGTGGTGGGAGTGAGGCCCTTAAAGGCAGAGGGTCACTTCTGTTTTATGTTCGCCCCAAACCTGCTTGTGTAGGCCTCATTGTATTCAGGAGAGGTGAGGATCCATGTGATTGCTCACTTGTCTAGAATTATTCATGTTTCGTCATCCCTTCCTTCTATCTGGAGCCATTTGTCTACGACTGAGACACATTTTATAGATGCTCTCCTCATCTCATGTATTTACGCCTGATCTCTATTTTCAAATATGACGTTTGGCCATTCCAGGTATGAACTCATGATGGAATTTAACCTTTACAACCCCAGTGTTTGACCTTAGCTTTTCAAAACAAGTCCTCTGTGTTGAGTTAGTCATCATTTGGGTTCTGCAGCAGCTCTGCACTTGTTGTTTCAGTGAAGTGTGAAAGGAGAGTAGTTATGGCCAAACCCAAACCACTACAATTGTATGATTACATCAACCACAGATAAATCTGTTTAATGTGCAGAAACTATTTAGTAATAACACAGGCCAAGTGGTCTTACATACTGTATACAGATTCTCCCACTTAAACAATTACAATCATAAAGCATTTATGTAACCACATTAAGCTTGTTGTTTAACATCTTGGCAAAGTAAACTGGCTTTTTGTGACCTCCAACAGCTTCCCCTCTGTGTCGGTGTATACACTGTTTAAAATTGACAATTATGTGCAAAATGTTAGTGCGGCTGCAGGCCAGATGACAGGGAAACGCAGCGTATAAAAGGATACAGTAGGAACTCAGTAGGAATTTCACTACATTTCGGAGGGATGTTTATTTGGCAGCTATAGTTACTAGTCACTTTGTAAGGATCATGAGGAAGGAGATTTTACATTCAAAACATTTGATTCACTATTGATATAAGATGCTTTATTAGTGTTTAAACTATGCAATAGTATATAAAGTAGTTAAAATTAGGTCTGTGTCTTAGTGATACTAAGTACATCTGATACTGCAGGTAAGGTACAGGTACATCTTGTTGATAATAATTCTGTACTTTTACTTGTAATGTAATGCATTTTTCCATTGAGGAAATAGTACTTAAGTGAAGGATCTGAATACTTCTTCCACCACTGCTGGTGCTACATAAAATATTTAACAGTATCTCTCAACGCATGTGATGAATCTGTCTTTTTTTAAATTATCTAAACACTCGTAAACAAGTGATTATGTGTGTACAAACAAATGTAACACAGCGCCCTGCAAACATTGGTTCCCATTTCAGCCACCATCATCCCAGTTATGATTCAGTTTGGTGCTAAATTCTCTGTGAAAACAAATATGTTTTCAGGCTGCAGTAATTCATCATCACTCATTGTGATCAGATGAAGCACTTAGAAAGTAGAATGATAACAATGACACTGATGTACAAGTGGGGATTTAAAGGGCTTATCATAAGTGCCTTGTTAACACTCTGTGATGATTATAAACATCCAATGCAGTGAGACACGTGTGTTCCTGACAAAACTGTCACTAATAAAGCTTTCGTCACTTTGTTAAAGACCTTTAATGATGAAAATGATAGATAATAACGGAGTTAATGATTGTGTATGGATGTGACAGTACAAGTGTTGAAGTGATCTTTAGGTCAGTTAGGTAAGTGATTTGGTATTTTTCCACTGAGAAAAACACCCATAAATCAGTAGATGATGATATGACCTGTATACCTTTAAAGATTCATTTGTCATCATCGGCCAAATGTCACAACGGCAATCTGCATCTGGGCCTAAAGGAAAATATAACTGTCTATTGTAACAAGTCAACCATCAAGTTAAATGTGGATGTTCTAATGTTGGATTCTGTATAAGTGGCCTCCATCACTGTTAATAAATGACACAACAATGTTACAAGGCTGAAAATACAAATACAATATTTATTAATACATAATATTATTAACATTTAATTATCTGTGGTTGGGAAAAACATGAGAACTTACTAATAGCTTACCAGGTCAAAAATACTTTCTTGCAAGTTTCAGCTTTCATATAGAAGGTTTGCTGGTTTCATGTCACCAGCTTGTTTTCTCTAGACCTGCAAAAAGAAACTGACTTTTCTGCTATTTAAAATATATATTTCTCTATATAGCCATTATAAAACCCTGAAAAGTCACCCCAAAATGTATGTAGAGGAACAGACAATGTAACATTCAAATTATCTACAATAAAGTTTAACATTTAAGACTTGAGTGAATTGCTTGACTTGTTTCAAGTGGTTCATGTATTGTTACATCTAATTTGTCTGAACTCTGTATTGGTCAAAGACGGATGTGGTGGATATGTAATTTTGGAATTAGGCAAATTAAATTACTGAATGAACGTAACCACTCATCTCAGTGAGGACTGATTTGAAGGACCTCAGGAGTGAAGGTGCTCCATCACAGCAGGCCAATGCAGATGGTGGAGGCCTCACAAGCACAAGGCCTCCGGTGCGTCTGATCTCTGGGGAGGAGAACCTAATACCTCCCACCCTCCCCCCCTCTCTCCACGCTTGGACGAGAGCACTCACTGTACCATGAGCCGCAGAGTATGTGATTTCACTGTTTGGGTTGGCAGCCGCGACCAAAACTGTTCGTGTCTTAAGGAGCAGCGTGCCGGACTGTGAGGGAAAAGACAGGCATCACAGAAGAACTATTTGAAAAATCCCCTGTTTAGTTTGATGGCCCTGGTACAACAGCACTTTTGTGCAGAACATCACTTTTGTGCTGACACAGTGGTGTTGTGTCATGTGTTGCTTATGTTTTTGATGTTCAACGGTGAATTTGGTGAATGCAGCACGAGGTCATATCTGTAAATACGTCATATACAATTGTTTTGATATATACATACAATTGTTTATGAGGTGTTCAGGTTAAACTCTTAAAGTGTTTGCATGTTTAAGTCCATTTACTTCAAAGTGTATATACTTTTTAGCACTATCAACTATTTTTCAAAGTAATGCAACTAACTACTGTTAACTACTTTAACATCATGTTTTTCACAGTCACCTGTCAAACAGCAATCTCTTAATTCAACTTAACACAACTTATTTCCTTTGGGCTTTACTTCCAGACAACATACTTTGCAATGCTTGGTGGAAGCTGACTCAAGTGTCAGATGTCTGAACTTCCACGCCAGCAACAAGAATGTTCAAAATGGTCCCTTATAATGATTATGCAGTTTTTTCTACCAATAAATTAAGACAAAAAATGTATTGCTCTGCTCTGATAATTTATTTTATGTAAGTGCCAAAGTTTTGTTGATAATTTGTATCGACTGGGCTAAAACATGCAAAACTAGTTTGATCACGTTTGGTACATGAAAAAAGAACATACACTACACATTCTTCTCTTTATTTCTACATTTTATTCAACATTTCAGCATAAAGCCTGTTTAAGCCTGTAAAGTGGTTAGATTAAGACCTTTCCTCAATTGATGAAGGCATTTTGGGAATCACAGTGTATTCCAGGAATGAGGCCTGTAGAAAATTCCCAAATTGATAAAACTTAATAATATGAATGATGAGCTTGAATGTGATTGGTGCTTTGGCAGGATCGTGCCTCTTTCCCTTGTCTGTCCTGTGAAAACAAGTTGACCTCCATACAAGAGGTCTGTATCTATTTTTGGGCACAACTCCTGTGTCCCACACATGCATGATTCCCCTGGAGTGTCTGGTGACATCTTTTTCCCAGAGAACTATGTATACATGCATCCTGAGTCATCTTTATTTGTCATGTAGGCACTCCCAGATCAAGTATGTAGTTCCCAGAGACAGGGTTTGCCTTGTGGAAGGGGGCAACATGGTGAGAAACCCAACAGACACATAGCAGTGTTTGCCAATGGAAACATAAATCACTGGGATTTAGCATCTGGCATCAAGAATAAGCCATATTCTTCACTCATGAATTAGAAATGTATGGCATATTGAGCCTATTCACAGTCAAGATTTACTGTTTTACGTACTAAATCAGATCAGATCTTTAACAGTGGAAAAATATTCTTTATATAATCGTGTACATTCTTGGCTCATTTCAGATTTCCACTGTAGTCCCAAATAAACATGTCATATTGAATCATTTTGATTTGACACTCATCAGATGTTTGGTTGCTGAGCGTCCTCTCCAGAGGATGATGGTGGAAAGTCTCCCAGAGTGCAACAAGCAATGGATCTTCCAAACACGCTGACAAATTGTGTCAGATGCAGTTGCTCCATGTTCTCTGCTGCAAACCATTAAGTGTCAACAATTTATGCTTTGAAAAAGTCATGCATGTGTTGCATTTATAGTTTATAAATGAAGGACCATTTTATTAAAGTGCCAATTAATTCTAATCACAAAAAGCAACACTCCTACTTACGCCTTGAATATATAGCCATGCAGATTCAGTCTTACTGAATGATGATCTTTGTTTCTGCTGCTGACTCAATACAATGAAGGTGAATGGAATATTTATTCTGTACGACCAAAATAATTGAAAACTTAACTCAAATTTATCAGCCAAGTCAGCAAGCGTTGTGATTCACCATTAGATTAAGACTTATTGTGATCTGTCTATTTTTAGCTACAATAGGAATGGCAATGTCAGTTGGTTGGTCCACCACTTTGGTCCAGTCTAAAATATCTCAATAGTTAATGGGTGGATTGGCATGAAATCTGGTACAGACATTCAACTCACCCACAGGATGAATCCTTGTGACTTTGGTGTGCCATTGACTTTCATTCTAGCAGCACCATGAGGTTAAAATTTGTGTTTGAGATCAAATTTCTTGACAGCTATTATATGGATTACCAAGAAATTTGGTACAGACATCTATGTTCCCCTCAGGATGAATTGCAATAATTGTGATGATTCCTTAATTTTTCATCTGCCGCCATCATCAGGTCAAATCTGAAATGTGTCCAGCACTTTGGTTTATGACCAAATAGCTTCAAAAATAATACGATTCCCATCAGCCTCAGCTGTACTTTTTATGTAGTGCTAATTAGCAAATGTTAGCATGCTAACACACTTAACTCAGATAGTGAATATGGTAAGCATTTCATTATACCTTTTTAACATCAGTATGTTAGCATTGTTATTGTTAACATGTTAGCACTTATCTCAAAGGTCTTGTTAATAATTGAGAGGTGACATGTTGGTTTGACATGTTGTTTTAGGACTATTGTATTCTGTTACAGATATAAAATCTGATAAAACACACTATGCTTACATTTAGCTTGGGCTTAGAGCCGCCCTTCTACTTCAAACAATAAAAAAATGAGGTGAAGCTCCCTGCAGTGCTGAGATAAGCCATCTGACTTGTTCCATTAAGAATCATGGATTCATCGTTTTTGATACGTCTGCCAAAATCTATTTCCTTGTCTGGATAAGAGAGGACACAACTCCATTATAAGAGCACTTAAAAATAGACATGTACTCCTTCTTTCACAGATGTAAAGATAACCGAGCAATTGAACAGAACAAGTGACTGACCTACATAAACAATCTGAGACTGACCAAACAGACTGTCCACTTGCTGCCATTAAAATATAGGGTTTCAAGTTAATGGTCATATTCTGCATTTACTTCGTTGCTTGCTTTATATATTTATGCATCATTCCTAACTTGGATGTTTCTGATAAAGTCCAGACATTGATCCCCTTTAGAGAGGAGATCTGAAAGCTTTTATGTTTCATATGTTATGAATTATTATTATGTTTCATGTTTCAAGTTATTTCATCTTAGATAGGCATCACTCACAGATTAATTTGTTCCTTAAAATAACAATATAGATCTACCTAAACATAAAATACTTAAAAAAATGTTTTAATGTTAACTACCATTAGCCTTAAAAGCAAACCTGCTGCTAAGTGTCAACTTCGGATGGCAGGTTTTTCTCTGGATACACAGAAATTGTTTTGAGATGAGAAAGATAATGCACAGGGAAGAATAATGACTGTGTTGTGTTGTATTATGTCAAAAAGAACGTAGGAGTGGAAAAATACTTTTTGATGCATAAAAGCTTAGCAGCTCATCCTGATCACAGTTATCTAATAAGAAGCAGTTTTGCGACAGAGATGAGTGTGTAAAGAATGTCCAAGCAGTAGTGTGTCCTCCCGTCTATGATATAATACATTCATTCTCAAACTTTTTAAATCCACTGTACCTTTAAATCTGATTGTAATAGCTTCTTCAGACAGTTTGAGCCTTTAGGCCTGACAAGGCTGGAGGTCCTGGTCTTGAATCATTGCACTGCACTGTATAAGGCAATGTGGAAACACTTTGATTTAATTGAATGATCCTATGTACTTTAATACATAATTTTACAGAGATTTCTTTCCCCTATTCACTACGATCTTCTCTACCAGACAGTACACTGAACCCAGTGTGTCTGGCCTGCTGTTTGCAGTGTCATGGTAGAGGAACAAGGAATGTAGTTGAGCGTGATCCTTTGCCAGCAGTCTGCCATCCATTTTCTTAAATCAATATCTATGTGTTTGTGTGCCTTGTTGGGGGATCCGTTGATAATGCTGCCATTGATACTGGATCCATGTACTTGTTCAGTGGTGTTTTTATCACAAAAAAACAGAAATAGACAAAAAAAAAGCAGCCACAATAAGAGCTTCCTTTTCTTGAAGGCACCCATAGGTTCCCTGAGAGATGTTTTGTTGGGCTTACCATTTACTTCCATTTGTGTTGGTAACTTGAGCCACAGAATCCACAAATGGTTAATGGATTGGAGCCTGAATGGAGCTTAGGGGGGTCAAGTGGCATTGACCCCTGCTGAGTGTTGAAAATTTACACTTTACCTCAATCAGGTAAACACAATGTATTAACTCTCGTGTAGTGTGTATTGCAACAGAGAAGTTGGGTGGCGGTATAGTCTATATATATTCTAGTATAGTACATATATAGTCGGGTATTTGCAAACTACTTGGCCCCGTTTATATGCGCATCTACTTTTTTTAAATTCCCATCTTTGGCCTCGAAATGCCTTCTAGAAAATGTGTCAAATCACCAAATGAAAGTAGAAGTAGGCAGGTTGTGTTGCAACCCTTAATCACAGCTCAGTTCTTGTAATGCATTCAACATTACAGGCAAATTAGATCTTAAAAGTATGATAGTGAATTTTCCCTCAATGTCAGACTCAACAAAGGCGGTCTGGACTACAGTCCTTCCACTATGTCGCCAAACACAGTTTGACATCACACTGATCCATCACAGTGAGGCGAGAGAGCGAGGATAAGTGTTCCTGTAATGCACTGCTAATGCATAATCCTAAGCATGTAAAGCACCATGATACAACTATATTTTTATAGGAAGTAAAAGTATTTTATTTTTATTTTTATTATTATTAACTTTATTTAAGCTTATACCTGCATTTTATGTGCTGTAGACTTCAGAGCATCAAAGCTATATCCCACTTTTTATGTTGGGACAGATTTTAAAACTGTTTTCACCAAATCTAATGTATTTTGTAGACATAAAGGTGAGTCTAAATTAGGTGAAAACTGTGTAAAATTAGGATGTGGTTAAATACTTGTATGTAATTGTAGTTGAAAACGAATGAATGCCCATTTACAGTTTCTCCGAAGTCTATTTAAACACGATTTTTATTACTGCAGGCACATTTAATTAAGGCAAAATAACTTTCTAATGATACTTGCAAAGCAGCAATAACATTATGCGAGATTAGGAGTAGGAAGAAGAGTGTGGCACTAATATACAGCCAGTACACATACTGCTTCTCTCTAGTCTGAAAACACATCGTCTTTTGTCTCAATCTTCGGAGCCAAATTTTATTTAACTTCACGAGGCCACTTTTTCTGTCTTAGACATTAAACAGGTTGCTGAAAGGTCAACAGTAAAATTCAGCTAGCAACATATAACCTCACAAAGTGCATCACCCATTTATCTTTCTTCAGAGTCATGAGAAATGGCTCGTTAATCTAAATACAATCTACACTAATGTTATTTAGATCGTTACTTCATCTAGTGACACCATCACTGTACATTTTCCAGTACTGCTTTTTGAAAAGTTCCTTATCACATCTGGGGGCTGTTCAAACTGGATAACCCAGTTTGACTTGATGGATTGCAGGTAGTAGCTGTGTTATCCCGTCCAGAGGTCATTACAAAAATATTGGAGGTAGATGATCAAGACAGAGGCTGCCCCTGGCTTGATAAATCTGCTGCTGTCAAATGTAATAAATGTGGGGAGGAGACGAGATGTGAGCAGAGATAAAAGTTATGAAAAAAAAGTAAAGAGAGAAACGTCACAAACAGAAAATATCACCGTCCTGTGTGTCATAGTTGCCACATATCCTTTGTCAACATAGAAAAATCCAACAATCCCCTACTGACATGAGCACATCTACAGTAGTTAAATAGTTCCTTAATGTTGTTGTTGACTACTCTCCTCTCCAGAGATTGTTTCTTTGGCCTCAGTTCCTCCTTGTAGCCGCTCCAGTTCAGACTTCTACAGGCCAACAGCAGCTCAGGCAGAAGGAGTTTGTTTTTGGAGAAGCTATTTAACCAAGACTCCCCAGTCTGCTTTGTCACACATACCAAGATAAATAGATGCCTGATGGGCTTTGTTCAGATAACAGAACTGATTGCAGAGTCCAACCACACACACATGCATGCATGAGTATGTGTGTCGTATTAAATACTAGATGTGCACAAGTGCAAAAACATAGTGCATGCACATATTTAACATAGTGCTGGTGCATTTGTTTCATTTAAATAAAAGTTTATCTGTATCTTAAACCTTCTTCTCTCTCTCTCTCTCTCTCTCTCTCTCTCTCTCTGTGTGTGTGTGTGTGTGTGTCTGTGTTGCATGGGGGTTCCACAAACCACCACAGAAACACTTTGTCTTTGTCTAGATGAACTCATTAAAACTGTCACTTCTTTGCCAATGTTTTAGAAATATAATGAATAAGCTACACTTGAAAAGTAACAGATAGTAATATTAAAAAACATTTCTAATACCACCATGTAGCACTAATCAGGGATACAGGTAGAAGCACTTAGAACCATATCTATAATCAACTGTATGAGATTAAGTCTAACTTTTATCATGCATGCAATTTCCTTTTTTGTATGGAATCTTTTCACAGGCCTTTCATTGAAAAGAAAATTAAGCAACATACTAAACCCACCTTATTGCCTTTACCCTCCTGTTACACTGACAGGATATTTATATTGTAATGTTGTTTTTAAGGCTGAAGTGATGTTGCAATCCTTTTTTCCCACTGTGTAGTAGAGAGGCAGGGAGGGACAGTAGGTGATCTGAGTTCATGGGAACGTTTTCTGTTTTTGCTTATTTTAAATGTGGCAAAATTAAAGCGTGACAAGATGTGATGAGGGACAAAACTGTCTGTAAATAAAATAATACACAAATAATCTCTTACCTGCTCGTAAGTTACAGGCGAACGCACTGTTAAGCGTCTTTCAGACTTCAGACAGTGAGTTAAAGTGTTGGATCATCGGTAACTTTTTATAGAGAGCTGCAACTAAGATCACTTTTACTCCTATTTATATCAGTTTTATATTGTGTGGCATTTTAACAACAGAAACCTGCATAACTGCATGAATCAAAAAATATTAAGTAGTGATCTGTGCTGAGTAAGAACCAAACGCTCCAGGGGTTTCAGGGGCATGCACCTTTGAGGAAACCTTTTTGAAAAGGTTGGCATTTTAATATTATGAGAAATATTATTAAGTTATGTGTGCATGAACTGAATGTATTACATGAACTATGCACCAAGTAAATGTACTGCATAATAGTTTATTTATTATGTATTGAAAGCTGCAAAACAACAGCAAAAACAGTTTAGGTTTTACTAGTGCAGATTTGGTGATTCTGTGTAATACAAGGTAATTTTTGACCATTTTGGAAATTGTACTGTACATTTTTGATGACATGGTTTGCATACATAAAATGTGTAGCTAATTAGGGAGCACTAGAAGTATAACTTGCATAAAGCATAACTTTATGCAGTTTCCACCTACCTCAGTCCACATTTCCCACTATTTGTCCTCAGCTCCTCTTGCGATAGCAGGGTAAATGCAGGAATCCTGAAGTTAAATTCCATAACTTTTAAGACCTTTTCAACATATTTTAAAACTGTTGTGCCACAAGTGGTTATCAGCAACACACCTTAACTTACATTTACAGTGCTATACCAGTACATTACACTCTATCTTAGTTTGACCAAATTCAGCTGATCTCTTGAACAAAACTCAAGAGAATAAAGTAGTGACTATTAAATACTATTAAATCATATAGGCCTAAACACACACACACACACACACACACACACACACACACTTGGCAATGTCTGAGTTGGGGAAACATTGCTTTAAACATATCAAATATTCCTTTGCTGGAATTCAGAGGGTGGAGATTTACCGCCATGTTGAGACACCACAGAACTTCTTCGATGCAAACGTGCATTTCCCCATTTTGAGCCTTCCTTCATGTAGCGACAAACTGACAGGAGTCAATCAGTGAGCGCGAGAAATGTTTGACCATCTCATGACATCACACTGAGCAGGACTGTAACCTAACTAGCCTACACAAAATAATTCCATGCGTAAAGAGACTACACAATATAAATAAATAAATTCACGCAAACTTTTACCATATAAACTATACCTTTTAATACTTTTAAAAGACCCTGTAGATACCAAGCATAGTGCGTAGCAACGCTAGCAGTGCTTTACAAACAGTAGCTGACCTTACCTTCCCCTTACTGACATTTATTTACTCCAAAATTGGGACAATTGGACTAATTGGGACAAATCTCCAAAGTCATGTTTAGTCACTGAATTTTTACTTCTTGTGGAATTTTTGTAATCCCCCGCAGACGACCGCCACCGGCCTTAAGTAAAACACAGACAAAATATTGTGGGATGTCGAAAACTAACAAGTGCCTTGCTTTTTGTCCAGCATGCAGTTCCCACACACAGCCTCCGAGGCCCATTTGCCAGACTGTACTTACAACTGGCAAGCAAACGATTAGGCCTGGATATCCTCAGACAGCAGCAGGCTCTTGGTGCCGGGCCAACAGTACTCAGAGCTGGGCTGAGACTGAGCACTGAGGTGTGGGGGACTAACCATCATGCTCAGTATTAATGAGTGATGAAAGTTTGGTTTGGTGATAGTTGATGATTTGAGTGATAGATGTGATATTGCTGGTGGTAGTTTAAGAACATATGGCACTCCCATGGGATTATAAAGACATTTGAAGACGTATGGTTCCCATCAAAGAAACCCTTAAATGAAAATTAGCGTGTTAAATTATCACACATGGGCACTTATATTTAGACACACAAGATTAAGTGTTTTTTTTACCGATACAGGAGCGTTGACTGTGGTGATCTGTTGTAATTTCCAGCATAGCTCTGCCTAGCAGAGATCTAATTAGCCAGAATAAACACCTGTGTGTTTGTGTGCCTTTACAGAATTTTTAATTAATGCAAGTCAAAAACCCTTGAAACAAGCTAAATCCTGTTGTACAACAGAAGGTAAGCATTGTTTTCTTAGTTGTTTAACACTAGCTGATGGAAACAGGCTCTGGATCAGTGAACTGAATTTAAAGATTTTCAGAACCCCTTAAATGATATTGTTAGATTAAGATTAAGATTAGGTGATTACACATATGGGTTATACTGTTTATGATGAAAGCTTGTTTTTATAATGTTGAAAGAATAAATATCTGCTGTAAATCTTCTGGTCAGTGCTGGGATTACATAGAGCCTAAACAGATATTAACGTTTTTGCTACAGAACACACATTCATATATAAGCATATATGCCCAGTTATGTGTTTCTTTAAGTATTCAACTGTATAAGCCTCACTACTCTGTTCGTTAGAAGGAAATGTGAAAATAAACTGAACTGGACTCGGCTCAGAGCTCATCTCCTGTACACTACAGCATGGGGGTCCAGGGTCAGACAGGGTCAAGGAAGTAGCGCATTAGCATGGATACTACTTGGTAAAGTTTCACAGGTATCCACAGAGGGCCACAAAATCCTATGTTTGATTCTAATTGGACAGAACAGCGATGACAGCAGGAATCATTAAATCACACATAAAAACGCAGCGTATGACTTTTCACCGCTCCTTGGTGTCTCCTGTCTCTGACACAAAAAATCCAACACAGCTCATTCTTTATACTGCTCCCTGCCAAAATAGGTTTTACCTCCATGCTGCCTAGAGAACAGATCAGCATCCGTCATGACAAGTCACTTTCTCAGTTTCAGCTTTTAAGACTTTTCACAGAACTAGAATTCAGGAATTTTCAAAAAGTGAGCTTCAGTGTCTTGAAACCAGTATACTTGATCAACAGATATACTGATCCATGATTCTCTAGTACACAGTATTGAGTGGGTTTTCCTGATGAATTACAGTAAACTGAATCGCAATTGAATTGAAAGATTAGGTAAGAGAATCAAGAACTTGACATACTGACAAAATGAATACACAGGTTTGCACCATTCACATTGTTTGTATACGTGTGATGACCAGTGGGTAAATACATTTGTAATGATTAGGTGTGAGACCAAATTAAGAAAAATTAAGAAAAAATATTTTGTTGTTATAAATTAGATGATTCAGGCATGTATGATTCCTAAATTTCTTCTACCTCTATATTTCCTTAGCAGTTAACCATTATTTTAATCGTCAATTCATCTTTTAAAGATTATTTTCTCAAGTAATCGATTAAGTGATTAATCATTTGGTCTGTAAAATGTCTATTGCCTTATATCCAGGCTGATGTTTTCAAATCTGCAAATTATCTGGAAATCAATTTATCAATTAATTGTTTCAGCTATAATTAGCAATTTGCAATGTTTAAAGAATCCCAACCATAGGAGGTTTATTCCTCTGCTTATGTACATATAGTATGTTTATTGTAGATATAAAGACATTTCTTTTTTCTTTTAAATTATGTTTAGACCTTGCAGACCTAGTATTTGAAAAAGGTTCAGCTAACTCAACATTATGGGTCGTTATAATAATAATTTATCATTTTCCTCTAATGTATATCTTTCTCATAATCTCGGCTGTATACAATAAACCTCCATCAACAGTGAGTCTTTCACCATGGACAGAAGTCTCTCAAACTTTGTGGCATGATCACAGATACAAAAACTGATCAAAATCAGAGAAGCAAAAACACAACGACCATGCGGCACCGGGCCTTGGTGTATCAATGTAACAATGTACCTCCAGAAGTTTAACTGACAAGCGTAATAAATCAAGGCAGGACCTTCCCGCTGAACCACATCAGAACAAATGGATCTCGCCAGAATGCTAATTCCCAACCAGCCTCTGTATAAACACAGAGAGGGGGAGGAAGAGGAGCAGAGTGGGTGAGGAATGGTGAGGCAGCACGATGAGGGATGGTCAGGAATGTACTGGCCAGTCAGAGAGAGTGGGGAGGGTTTGGGAAAGATTATAGGAGTGATGATTGATAGAGTTTACTGCATTTTACGACTCAAAGAAAATATGAAATAAAGGATTCTATTGAAAAGCTCCTAAGCATAAAATGTGGATCAGTGGATCCGCTCTGTAAATGCAGTCATGTGGCCAACCAAGGCCTCTTGATAATCATACATGAAGCCAAAATCGGATTTAATTTTAGGCGAGTGAACATTTTGTAGGAACAGATGCCAACTTTTCCAAAAGAAATCACATTTAGGAGCGAACAGCGGATAATACAACATCCGAAGCACGAGAGAGAGGAGAGGTTGAGGAAACGAGTGAAGGAAAGAGTGACTTATATTTTGAGGATGTTGGGTCCAAGCCAGTGTGTCTCATAACCATGAGTCATTGAGCAACACATACAATCTCACCTGCTTAGTCACTGGAAGCTGCTGTAGGTATAAACACCATCAAAAAATTGAAATTTTGATGCTGCCTGATAAAGAGCAGTTAGGTGTGTTTAGGAGACACTTGGTGAACGTTAAGAGGCAGCATGTTAACAGTCTGTTACGCTGATAAGTGAGGTGCTGGTTGTGAATAGGCTGTGAAAGTAAGGGGTATGCATTAACACTGACATTAAATATTTAATTCACTGTGTTTCCTATAGCGGACATCCTAACACTTCTTATTTAACCTAGCAGCACATCAAGAAGGTTTATGTTATATAAACACTATAAATACTTTCCCTCCTCAACACTGCATTAGCAGCTGCCAGATGTGGCAACTGCTGTAATTGTGCAAGGCGTACTAACATAATATACCCTGTCCAAATGATATGAAACTTCAGGAATGTATTTCCTTGCATGATTTTAAAACCATTCTCACTGAATTGGAGGAATATTACTATCAGATGCATTGTAATCATCAGTGTTTTAGGATTTAGTTTATACAATTTAAATATTTCATGAAATTAGGGGGTTTAATCTATATGTGTGTTTTTATATTCCTCTTTTGTATATTTATTGTCATTTTAACAAACTTAAATTATTGTTTGGTCTTATTTGTTTTGTGTCTACCTTCTTCCTCATTTATCTAGCTCATCATGAGTCAGCACTCAGTACATGTAACTAACTTTTTAAAAAGGCGAACATTAATTCAATTTTTCAATTCAATTCAATTTTATTTATATAGCGCCATATCATAACAAAGTTATCTCAGGGCACTCAATCACATGGAGCCGGTCGAGACCAACTTCCACACACACAAAGAC
>JAVQJL010088435.1:0-16247 GCA_036024295.1 Nannoperca obscura | reverse complement strand
TGATATGATGTATGATATTAAAAAACTTTCAGCATCCCTGGTCTCTTCTGCTGCCAAAGGCTGGGATCTGTCAGGAGTCAAATTAACAGTGGGGTGCCTTGTCTTTAAATGTCTGTGGAGATTTGCTGTGGACCCACCTTTGGTGGATATCTGGGCCTTGCAAATGGTACATGAAGAAATGGTCACCGACACCTGATTAAAACACGTCCAAACACTGCTTCTTTTACGGGTTTCAGTCATCATCTATTTATTTATCACCTTATAATTATCTGATTCTGAGGCGTTCAACGGTTAATACGACGAGAGGCGGAGGGGGAGGGCGCGATAATATAAACGGACCATACCATTAGAGGAAGGGGTGACCAAACGTGTTCAATGTATAAGCATGGGCCTATGGAGGGTTGTAACCAGGGACAACACTGCAACATGTAAAATAATTACCAATAATAAAACAGGATATATGTTCTTGCTTCTACACAGCCTTTACACGACTCTCACACTTATGTAACAGCGCAATGCACTCGGCAGGTAATGGACTGACTCATATCGACAATGTAAACAAACATGGATGCAACCTCACCCGATAATAAACTAGCAACAATGTTTATGTCCTTAAAAAGGTTATTTTCTAAAGACTTTATATTTGGGCATTATATTGAAACAAGAATAGGAATTCATAACGTATCTCTCACTATATTTTATTTCTACTCAGCTAGACTACATACAAAAGACGGTTCACCATGGGTGAGAATGTATTAAATGTGTAGACAAAGACAAACACGGGAGGACAAACTTTATTATCGAAAACTCTCACAATATATAGTAAGCTGATATTAATAATTTTGAAGAATGACTCAAGAAGCAAACGTTTGAAATCATGTAAAGAAAGAGCGTCCCTGTGAAATAAAAAAAAATAAAACGAAGGAACAAAAAAATCATAAAAACATTGTTTATATCATATAAAAACATTGTTTGTCTACTTTACGTATGTACATTGAGAGCGAGATAATACCGCAGTCAAATTCCTAGTATGTACACACACCTGGCCAATAAAGCTGATTCTGATTCTGATAACTGTTCTTTAGAATCTTCGTTCGCCAAAGGATTCCCTGTAGGAACTAAAAGAACTGGCGGAAACAGTTCTGAACCGTTTCCGCCAGTTCTTTAGGATCTTCGTTCGCCAAAGGATTCTCTGTAGCTTTTGGCGGAAGGAATCAGTTCGTTTCGTTCACTTCAAAGATTCGTTCAAATAGAACAAATCGTTCGCGAACGAACCATCACTAATAGGCAACACACACACATGCAGTAAAGCTTGCCACTCATGTGTTGCATAGGCTGCATGAATAGGCTGTGTGTTTAATGGGGCTTGTGCTGTGTAGATGTGTGTTCAATTTCTAATGAAGTTTTAGGAAATATACATCAATAGTGATGAAAAACCTCGTTTCATTTAAATTTCTTCAAGTTAAACATGTTTTTTCAACCATATCTTAATTATAATAGATGTTTCTCTTTTATCACAAGAAACAAATGGCATCCTTATTCATAAATGTGATCTTACAGAGGTAAATGGCAATTTTTTTTGATATATGCTGTCTATATTGCTTGTAATTGGGATAAAGTAAACATCTATTAAGTATTTTTACATAAATTGTTATGCCTGTATTGATTTAAAAACCCAATAATGCGGTGGGTCCAGCAGACCTGGAAACATTGGCTGAGTAACAAAAACACAAACACCACACAAGGGTTAAAGGACAGGCAAAGATTATGGTTATGTTTGATAAAAACAAAAATATTAATTGCAAATCTGAGATGAGTCAGACACAATATACACCCATCCACCACCCCGACCTCCACACCCTTACCTTTTGCCTCGCTACATAAAGGGCACTCTACTTCTTGCAGGGGCATTTGACACAAATCATGATATGAGTATTGTTCAATATGAATGTAATTCCTGACGATATACATTATTTATAGGAGTTTTACTTCTGTAGTTATAAACTATGGCACCCATTCTGTCAATTTTGGCACCCAAAATTAGCAATTCTGGCAACCCTTTCTAAAACTCCTTTAGCTGTCAAGCCTTGCTCTTTTTCCATTAATCATCTTCAGTAAACTCATTGCAACAGAGCTCCTCGCACAACAAACGAGTCACTCTAATATTACAGCCTCCCATTAGAAAGAAATTAAGCTTAATTTGTTGCCATGATATCTGCTCATAAAATCACATTAAGGTGTGCTTTAATGTTTTTATACTATGCGCTGTACAATAATAACTTTAAACCTCAACAGGGATCACAGCATGTGTTGCCTGTCCTCATGGGGCAGCAGCACAAATGTATCAACTAACATTTCACTCAGTGCGTATTCTGGTGTTGTAGTATGTCGTCCCAGTATGGCACTGTTTCCCTCCAGCTGTAGGTTGCCTAATTTAAACTGCACACACAGGAACTGCTTTTATTTCAATACAAACACCTCAGTGCAGAACACCGCTGTGCTCTACTGTAAACAATTTTCTTCATTTTCCTGACACTGACATTTTAGCCTCTAGTTAAATAAGCGTGAGGTCACAGACACCGAATAATATTAAGGAGATTCTCTGATCTCACATGGATTCAGCTCATCGCTGCACTTCAGTCACTTCTAACTCTATATTTTCAGTGTTTATACAGACTTGAATATTGCATCCTATATTTGTTCTCTTATCATTATAGGTACAGGTTGTTCAAGGGTAAATACAGGTGTGTGTGTTTACTCCCCAAACAAAACAAAACCTGAAATGTAAACAACCACAGGTTTAGCTTTAAAGTCTTAATAAGGGAATTAGATAAAAACACTCAGCATGTTTGTTGTAATTGCCTTGTGCAGCTATGATTGCATGCAGAATATTTTCAACTCCAGGGAGAGTATGTGGAAATCCGCAAATTATTGAGGTGGAGAATTATACAACAGCTGCTCTGTTAAAAGAGGACGCTTGTCTCTAATAGTCTGCATCTTAATAAGCACAAATAGCTATGACACAGAACAGTTATTCTGTGAAATGTTTCGCCCTACAGGGGGTAGCCAGAACAACATAAACACTTTGTGAAGAAGGAATTTAAATTTGGGCTAAATCAACATTACAAACACAGCTACAGAGGAGGCGATATTAGGCTGAATGCCACTTCACACCAGTTATCAACCCTTTTTTTGTTTAAATACTGTGAATATCCATTGTGTCGCTGTTGGTTTGTTTTAAACTTGTGACCAGCGTTTACCATAGACTGCAATGATTCCCCAGGCCATCCAAGTAAATCCTTTTTTTTCTTTTGGACCCGTACACCTGCAGCTTGGGCACACATAATTTGGCCTGCTTGGAGCTCTGTTTTTACAGCTGACATATGCTGCTAATTAATATTCACCCGAATACAGTCTGACTCACAGGACGTAGGCTGAGGGTATAAGCCTGCCATTGGCCGATTATTTCAGTCTGAATTCTCCCGTCCTTCCGCTATCTGCATGTTAACGTTTGCACTATTTTGCAAAGGCACTGTCACTGTATCCTGGGTTTAGCTAAGACTGCTTTGCTGAACATTTCTACCGGCCACTCAGTTTTTTTGTCTGCCACTTCTGAAATCTATGCAGACCACTTGTCAGTCAGTGGTACCTGACAGTAGAAATATGGGATATATAATGTAACATTAACCCCTGACTATTCTTAACAAAAGAATTGCTTTTTAAAAATAATATTTGTTAATATAAGAAAATGGAATGTTTACCTGCCACAGTCAACATATACCTTGTATTTGGCAGGTGGCATGTCCTAATTTCATTCCCTGTAAGAAAAAAAAACAAGCCACAGTGTTTTTCCTCCTATTTGACAATGATAAGGGGTTCAGCCAGACCTTTCTCCAGCGCTGGCACAATGCTAACACAAAGCAGAGTGGAGGTCTGGCTCTGCAAGCCTACCCTGAATATAACTCACCATTGTAGCAGTGGATGCAGTTGCTATTAAATGTCTTTAATGAGAAGTACTTTAGTTTTACTGTCTACCTCTTGTACATTCTAAGCAGATTTTTGATGAAGGTTTGTTCTATAAACACAAACATGTCTGAGCATATTGAACCCACCTGACACGTTAACAAGTGAATTCTTATTCCTCCAACTGAAACGTCAAAGTACGTTTATAACTGCCCTCCAGAGTGACACGTAGAAGTGTTCTCCGATCTGACGTGACTATCAGCAGAACAACATCTTTTGTCTGTGCTTTGCAAAACTTATTCTCATTTGTTTTCTTATGTGACAATGCTGTGGTTTTAGGCACAACTTTAGGTTTAGGCACAAAAACAACTTGGTAAGTTTAGGGAAAGATCACAGTTTGGGTTAAAATCAGCACGTTGTTGAGGTTAAGGAACCTTTGTTGTCATGGTTACAGTAACAAACACTTAAGGGAATGGAAGAATCATGATCATACTTTATAAGAAACCAGGGTTGACTGTCGGTTAGAAACGAAAAGTTTCCTGTGTTAAAGTCCAGTGTTTTGTTCATCCACCGCAACCTCCTCCTCTTTACGCAGACTAGTTCTCTCTACAACATCACCTGAGTACCTCCTTTACTCCTGTCATCATTTCTACAGATGCTCGAGAGCTTTGTCACTTTGACGTAAACAGATGTTGGATTTGGAGCACTTGGTGAAACGTGTGATCCATCCTGTAAAAGTAAACATTATTCCACGCCTTTTATCCCTTCTGCCATCCATCTTCTCACTTCTTGATGGGTCTTTTTCTATGCTTTTGTATGGCTTCATTACTTTCTGTGGTTTTTAGAGATATGTAGATATTTTTAGATATTCATATTTTTTTCACATACAGTATGTATTTATAAAACATTCTACACATAGTTTTTAAGCCTATAGCATTTTTTCATTTTGTGATTAACAGTGTTTTTTTTCTTCTCCAATGTATTATGTGTGTATTAGTTGACTTGGGTGGCAGGCTCATGCATTGATAAATAAAGTTGTATTGAAGTGAACTTCACATTACCATGACCCCTGCTGGACACCAGCTGACTATTCATTACAAAATCACGTTGTACCACCAAACTTTATTCAAACCAACAGAGCTTTATTTTAATTTCAGCAGAGATCCCAATGTTTTCAAAGACAGAAAACATGTGTATGAAATATTTTACATTTTGTTTTAAAAGTGCATCAAACCTCCAAAGGAACAAGAGGTAGATGTCATCAGAAACTGTGAGTGCATGCCTCTGAAATAAACAACAAAGTGTGGTCAGTGTTATGATACGAGTGCTTCAACATCTAGAATATTTACATTTGATAAAACAGTGCAGCCATTAAAGACATGGGACCTTTGGCTTGAATGTTTTACTTGATGTAAACATCATATATTTTCGATAAAGAAGGAATAACAACCTTTGCAACAAAAGGGAAAAGTTAAGGGGTAAATATTGATGAATCATTTATTTACTAAATCTCTATGTAAGTAGTATTCTGCCGAGTATGTGCTTAACAAACCTCAGACCTAAACCCCTCTCTGAGTGCTTGAGGAGGAATTGCTGCTTAATGACCCTGATGATTATCTTTAGGGGGATGCATCTTGTCCAACCTTTGGGTGGGAAAGGAAAATATGTGCAGTATCAGTATGGCGTTTGGGCAAATTGCTCCATGTTCAGGGTGCCATTTACTCAAGAATGATAATAGATTTGCATCCGTTTCCTGTTTCTCTCTCTGTTGCAGTGCTGCCAGTTACAAGGAGGCGGAGTATCACATCACACATCTCTGGAAACTGCAGAGAACAAGCAAAACATTATGACTGGTCATCTTGAGCACGAGCGGAGGCCGAAAAGCAACAACAACTGAACGGGGACTCGGCATTTGAACAAACCCTCGAGGGTTGGGACTGGAGTTGGCGAATGAGTAAGTCGTGGCCCAAAATGATTGCCTTAATTACAACACATATACAGATGTATGAAGTGATGACACTAAGAGACAAAAACTTCAAAGATGTTTTCTTTACATGTGAAAAAAGTGTCTTGTAAGGAACAGATGTGAATATTTTAATATGATAGAGATACTGTTTGGTTGTAATGTCGACATAATGTTTTAGTTGGGTCGGCTTCGTAGGTGTCATTGGTTAATAAATGGTGAGTTTGCTCTCTGCTTATGTGCAGTCAGCAGTACGACTTAATCTATTTTTATCTTGTTTCATATTGTCAACCAAACAAGGCTGGCCTGAGTTGCTCACTCAAACGCTGGCAACAAACTCTTAATTCACATCGTGTCACCATAACACACGAAAAATCCTCATTCAGAAAGTGTATAGAGGGTTGGGAGAGAAATATATTGACTGGCTCAATGCAACACACTGAAATACATCAGAAGAATATCCTCTTACATTAAGATCCACTTACACTAAAGCAAAGATGTCAGGCACATAAACACCACCATAAATATCTGCCACACTCACTTTCTATCGCAGAAAAACAGCGGATGAAATTCGTCTGGTTTTCGCAGCCCGAGAATCATCAACGCAAATATCAAATACCTTAGGTTTTTTCTCAGATGCAAATTTAGAGCTGACCAGCTGCTTTGTTGATATGTTTTCACTTTGAATTTAACTGTATGCAAAAGTAACATGGACGTGTGTTATATATTTTTTTAAACCTAGCCTTGATAATTACATAACCAAAGGTGAAACCCTGAATTTATTGTATGTTGTGGACTTCTGGAAAATGTTGTGATATAGATGCACACTGAATAGGAAAAACATGTAAATAGCAGACATTTATACTTGTGTGTCCTAAGATGTGTTGCAGATAGAGTAATTTGAGACTTTTTACTTTCTTTGACTGTTACGACCATCAACCATAATCATCTGTGTTTGGTTTGTCCTCGCTGAAACAATCATGTTGCTCATATTGTTGCGAATGCTGCTCCAACATTCTTCACTGTCATGTTTTTGGCATTTATTTTCTTCCTCCTTTTTTTTCTTTTCATACTGCCTAATAAAAATCCACCTAGTCGTTTATTTGGCACACTAAAACATTGAGGTTTCTGATGTTGTTTGTGCAGCTTTGTCTTAGACCTGCGATGCTGCCCGTGAATGAAATGATTAGACATGTCCGCTGACTTGCCAGTTTTATTTCTGTTTTTGGAAGTAGTAGTAAGTTAAATGACATATTTTAATAATATTTAAATATTTTATTTTCCTATATTTTCCTTAACATACTGCCATACTATAATGGCACTTAAAAAGCTTGAATTTAGAGCTCTTGATCTTAGTGTCTTTTTCCTCGCCTCCTAGAGAAAATCCAAAGTTCACATTCTTGCTCTTTTTCCAAAAGATCTGTACGTGTAATTACCTCAATAATAGCATCCCTCAGAAAAGCTGTTTAATGAAATGTTTCAGATATTTCCGTAGTGTCAGAAACACATCACCACAAAATTGCCACAATGGTTTTCAAAATAGATGGCAATAGTTTACTTGGGAAGTCCTTGTGGGAGGATGTTTGTATTGGGAAAGAGTAGATAAAAAATTAAGTTAGTAATTTCTGCATACCAAAAGTTTTACCAGGATACTCCAGCAACGTTTAGGGGTTTGTCAAATCTGCAAAGTTCTTCAAAACAACAAAAGTAAGAAAGAAAGCTTCAAATTCATTAAAAAGAAACTGAACATGAAAGAACTGAATGCCAGTGGATTCTAATATCAATCAATGTTTGTTTGGAAAACAAATCTTTAAAAATGAAGGTAATGTAAAGATGAAGCATTCCTCCTATTAGTCTGATAATATAAAAGTAATTTTACAAAAATGTATCTGTTTTGGGGTTGTTGTTTTTTTGTTAAGTTGAAAAACCCCAATGAGAATAAATGTAAACACTGTGCTGCTCCCTCAGTGACATTTTAAATCTAATCATCTGAGAATGAATAAGCAAACTGCAATAGAAAACACTTGATAATATGAGTATTTAAGTATAAAACAAATGCAAAACAGCAGACATGAATTTAGCTTTTAAGGTTAAAGAAATAGTTTTGGGAAATACATTTATTAGCTTTCTTGCCAAGAGTAAGATGAGAAAAGAAGAGAGAGAAGATCAAAACCACTTGGATATGACATTATAGCAAGCAACCACTTAGCTTAGCGTCTTTATGCTAAGATAACTTGATAGGGAGAAATTCATATCAAAATTTAAAGTTAAAGTTAATAAATTTAATAGTTCTGTATCAGGACCTTTAGCATTTGTATTTAGTAGTCATGTCTGTTGGTTGCCTGGCAACCTGAAGGTGACAACAAAACCTCAGTTAACTACCAAGAAATGGTTCGGCATATAACTCCTCACAAAACCACAACAATTTAACAAACAAGATACGACATGTTAATTAGTGAGCTTTTAAGGTGCTGGCAGGCAGGATATGTTATCTGCCCCCTTTTCCAGTTTTTATTCTAAGATAAGCTAAGCAAAGCAGCTGCTGGCTGAAGCTATGTATTTACTGTACAGACATGAAAGTGTCTCCACCAAGACAGAGAACAGGCGGATTTCCCTAAATGTCAAACCAGTCCTTTCAGAGACTTAAAAGGAAATTAAAAGGAAATATCTATAGAAATACATTTTCAGAAGTGATTTTATTACAATAATCTTGTCAGATTATGTGCAAGCTATTCCAAACCTGAGGGGCTCAGCCGGCAGAGGCCTCAGATTTGGCCTGGAGTATGGACTTGGGAACAATCAGGAGAAGATTTCAGGCTGAATGTTGGCTCACATAAAGATTTGTGACGTAGCTAGCCCAGATGCAGAACTACCCCACAAAAGCCAATAGTAGCCAGAAGCTGCACTGAGACAAATTAATCTATCCAGTGATATGTTCAGCTACAGCTTGGTATTATCACAAGGCAGCACAAAAGACGCTAAGCCAAAGAGTAATATGCCCACAGGTTAATAGAGAGAACAAGAACAGGATCAGCCGGGGAGTTGATCCTTGAAGCCGCCACATCCAATCAAGCAGAACAAACACGCACCAAAGGAGGCTGAAATAAATCTGTTTAAAGGGACAGTTTCTAACCCATTCCCTCAGTCTACGAATTAAAACAATTTATTTGGTTAGAGGCTGCAATTATGTCAAGTTGCACAGATACAGCACCCTCACTTAAATCTGCTGTCATCAGGAGATCAGTAGTAACCCAGAGAAGGGCAACGCACTACAATGTATGAAGCAAGAAGATAATAAAGGTCGATGGACAGATTTTGAAGCAGATTGAGTATTACAGGAAGAAAAATAAATTATCCTTGTGTGTGAGCTGACTCGTGCACTGAATAAAAAGGTCATAATCCACAGTTATCCAAATGGATATTTATCAAGAGGTCCTCCAGGGCATACGATGAGTGGAAATATATCCTAAAGACTAAAAAACGAAGCTAAATATCCTAGTGGATGTATTATTACTGTAGTAATAACTGTTGTGATAACAGTTGTAAGCTTTTGGGAGGTTAACAGTTAGTCTGTGTGGGGACATTAGATAAAACACAGAACAAGATGAGAAGAGAAAATTTTAATTAGCTACGTTACATTTAATACATTTATAATGTTTCTCATCACGAGCAAAAGTTGCTGTGCTGCTACTGGCCAGAGGAGGAGATTCACGCAACACTATTCACCACATTTTTTGTTTTTTAAAGTATTTTTAAGTCTTTTAAAAGAAAACTCTTGTTGGGGATTAATTTCACCTTAAAAAGGGCTATCTCTGTACTTTTCTGTTGAAGCTCACCTTTTTCTGATGCCCAATCAAGTCTCCTCCAATCCTCTGTGCTTTCCACAGACCAACTAGGAAAGATTAACTTTGAGATGAATGTCTCCCCTAATCAATGACAATTGATTTCTTCTTCAAAACAACCAATTGACCACAGATCTAAAGCCATGCAAAACAACAGCCCAGATTTTCACACCGCTTTCATTGTTGCCAGATTGGACTAACATAAAACTGTCCAATCTGAGACGTTTCTCTCTATTCTGATCTTCTGTTTTATTTCTTTACAATTAAGCAAACCCCAAACCATCCAATACAAGGTTACAATAATGAAAAAGTAAGATTCAAAATTGCACAATTTTTTGGTTGGAGGAAACCGCCCAAATTGCGAAACAAGCAGCCCAAATCATCACATGAAGCCCAAAACAATATGTATCTGTCCCAGAAAAAACAAGCCTAAAAGACTGGATATAAAACTGCCCAATCTGGCAACACTGACTGCTTTTGCCCATAGTGATCAGGATGTAGTGTTGATCTAAAAACGGTTACTTACACATTTGAGGTTATGGTTCATGTATTGAATTTGGTTTAAAAAATCTCACTTTTAAATGCATTTTTGTCTCCAAGAGCTGAGGGACATCTTTACAAAAGACAACCCGACTAAGCCCGATATCTTCACATTGCACCCAGGCAGCACTGTAGACGTCTCCATGCAGCTCAGTTTGATGTTACAGTACGTACCACAGACACATACACAAATAAAAGTAATGCATTAGTCTGAGGATAGAAACTTGCTGTAACGTCCACAGCGTTAGGTAACACGCGGAACCCATTTTATGTCTTAATCTCCTTATAAACAAGGTGGCTTATGAGAAGAACTGCAAAACTGTTGAACAGTGACGCAGTTTGTGTTTGTTTAGTACTCTTGCTGGATATTATGTGACTGACTGGATTTTGGGTTGTTTTGCACCATCTGCCTCTTGCAGAACAGTATTAGTGCTCTTTGCTGCAATGATTACAGTGTTTACCTGGTCACATCTGTATTTAGGAAATTGTCTGAGGTAGAGACAAATAAAATGCTCTGCAGAATTAATATGTGTTCGTTGAAAAGGCCTTTACAGCTAATGTCCGCGTATCGCTCAGATTACTGGTTCATTACAAGGTTAGCACCTCACTTGATCTGAGAAATACACAAGTTGTCATTCGGGTAATAAGATGATGACACATTCTTTCAGAGATTATGATATTGATTAAATGATAGTAGCCTTCATTAGCTTAAACATCACCCAGCTTAACACACACGGAACACCTTTCATTTTCTGGCTCGTAAGTAAACCAGAGTAGTGAGAGAACAAACTATGTTATACAAAATCAAGAAGGCGGAATTACATTTCTAGCTATTTAATGACGACCACAGAGTTGCCACAGTGTAGTGTAGGGTGTGGTTTGAATACAAACACACACACACCCATGCATGCATATCTTGTGGTCCAAGCACCTGGAGAGTCACAACAGCCATTGAGTTCTGTGTTGCCAGAGTTTCCTTAAGCAAAGCAACCTCTGTCTGCTTCAGGACTGCTTCTCCTGGCTGCTGCTGTCCTCTCTGGATGTCTCAAAGAGACATGTAAACACACTTCCAATGCATTGGATTTTGGATTATTGCAGAAAATAAGCTCTATGGCAAACAAAAGTTTATGATACTTACACGTTTTGTTCAGCAAGATAATCTTCAATGAACAGTGGAAAAGTGGAAATGCAATCGTCAAAAGTAAAAAGCTAAATTCAGTCTATAAACCAACTACAGCACAGTCGCATGACTTCCACGTCAACACCACTAAGCTCCCAACTTGTAATTCGAATCTGAGCACTTAGCTTTTATACAAAAGCCTTTCAAAAACTTTGAGTTAGAATAGTTTTCAAGAGTGCGAGTATAAACACAATAAGGCTGTAAAGGCGAAAAAATTAGTAGATGAGTTTCTGCGTTCGGCGTCAACCTCTGTAGTCTCATTTAGCCACTTGTAAGCAACTGCCTTTTTTAAGACTTATAAAAGCTTCAAAAGGTGGGGTATTTATTTTATGTCCTAGAACAAAATGTGAAAATCTCTGAAGCTTGTGTTAACCACAGACCTTATTTCAAGCATCTAACCAAAAATCTGTTCAAGAAACTCTGACTTCGAGACAAGGAAACCAGGGAATCATTCTCTGTGATAAATGCTCTGTGCTCTGGCAATGTAATGTTTCGTATCACTTTGGGTAATAAAAAGTTAAATTATCTATGCCCTGAGAACGCACTGCTCTGCAACATAAGAAAACACACGTGAACGAAAACATCTTCACCAAAAAAAAGGTGCAAACAAATAAAACATGAGTAAATTGACACACCCAAATACAGAAAACAACACAAAACACAGAAAGAATGTTGCATGTGTTGTGAAATTGGTGAAGATGTTTGTTTCATTTGATAGTGTTTTGTCTATTTGCATGTGTTTTCTTTGACTGCAGTGTGTTGAGCTCTCCTGGCATGTAAAGTGTGATTTAACAGCCTGCAGGCAGTCTTGAAAATGTAGATGCTTCTTATTAGAAGTGCAGACTGAACATAAACGGATGATGAGACGCTGTGTACTTTAGCCTGTATAGACCAATTACAATGGTACAGTGGTACATTTGGTAACCACAGCAGATCATTTGTCATGTTACATTCAAAAGTGGGGCAGAGCACATTTCCCCTCAACAAGCCTTCATATGTATAGGACAAGAATCATTAAGCATGTTATACAACATGTAAATGGCCTTTGTTTTCTGTTTTATCTATAATATAATCTGCATTTAGCTCAAAATTTTGGGGGGATAATTTTGTTGCCATTTCTGAACTCCATAAGAGCTTGATGACGGAGGGCCACTGTGTGTTAAATAAAAGAATGAA
The DNA here is from genome assembly GCA_036024295.1 of Nannoperca obscura. Lineage (NCBI taxonomy): Eukaryota > Metazoa > Chordata > Actinopteri > Centrarchiformes > Percichthyidae > Nannoperca > Nannoperca obscura. The sequence goes on along the minus strand of JAVQJL010088435.1, from coordinate 3,583 downwards.
ATACACAAACAAAGACAAAAACAAGAATACATTGACATGACAGGACATGAATGGGATTCAAACCTATGATAATTAGGTGTCTATGCAAGCTGGTGCAGTTTGGTCAGCCAAGGCCGCGGTCATATTTATACGATGGTTATATTCCAGTATATCCACATTAGTCATTGTGATTCTCACAATCACCTCACCTGCAGAGAGGTAAACTATCTACATGCAGTCAGCAGAGATGTTGCTGCACTGCTGCTGTGCTGTACCGATGCAGTGTGTGGGTAGTCTTAGTAAATAATGACGATTACATAATTGTTTTTTGGGACAATGGTGGCGCATTTGTTTTAATGTTATGGCTTCACATATGTGTAATATGCTTAGTATTCAAACTGTTCATCTGCCACTGCCTTGTCACTCATAATAAAGGAGGGAAATCATTGTCAATCAGCAAAGGAAAATGGAGAGTAACTATTAACGAACATGTAAAATATTTCTACAGTTCAGGTGTTGAGAAATATCCATGTGAGTTTTGGCCAGCCTTGCTTTTATTCTGCATGATGCTTTGTTTTGAGAAAAATGCATCCTAACCCAAGGTATGTTTGTATTCTTCTTTTCCTGAGGGTGCTCCTCTCCTTCTCTTTCACTCTATCTCTCTCTTTCTCTCTCTCTGTATCTTTGGAGCTTGTCACTTCTAACCTTAATTCTTTTTTTTCTTCTTCTTTGTTTTATTTTTTTGGTAAACCTTCCAACTTCTGAATTTTCTACATTCATAACATTTTGTAGACAGCAATATGAGATGTGATTGAAAAATGGAATATGTGCAATGTTGACTAAAGAAAAATATAATATATTCAATAAAAATTCAGAAAACAGAAGAATTTTAAAATGTGACTTGTTTGTCGGAGGTAATCTCACCCACACACTGTAATGTATGCTTAGTTTTTCTTATCTATATAACATTTTTGTTTTTATAAATACTCAACATTATTTCTGATATTTCTTTCTTCAATACACCTTAGTCTACAACTATGAAAATATGATATTCAATCCAAAGCCAACATGCATAATGTTTTACCTGTAAAACCTGTGTCTTACCAACACGTTCGCATCCATGGTCATCAAATGCAGACGCTTTGTCACGCCGCTCAGCATCTCATACAGACACACAAGGTACCCTTTAGGTTTAGGCAACAAAACTACTTGGTTAGGTTTAGGAAAAAATCTAATCCTCTTTCCTTCATGGACTTTGTCGTTCTTTATACTACGTCACCTGGCGTGGATGGGTTTATGTTGAAAGCCTGGTGCTTCTCATACAGACACTCAAGGGTGGCACAAAATGTGGGTATTTGACAACATGGGAATGCAAATGGGCTAGTTTTAATGCCTTTTTCATTACTTGAGAGTCATAAAAACACAGCGCACAGCAGATCGTCTCTCCTTATTGGCTGCTAACAGTCAACCAGCATCTGGTTTAAAAAGTAGTTTAGCCGACTTTGCTGCCATTCAGCAATGGAGTGGAGAGCATCGGAGCAGCAACCAGAAACACGCTGCCCTTCATCACAGTTAACTTTGTAGTTAGGTCATTGAAGTAATTTTGAGACGAGGCTCAGTTTGTACAAGTTCATAGCCTACCATTTTGTTGCCCTTTCACATAAATTAGTCTATTGACAGGAGTTCCATACCCTCTCAAACAAAAGATGCAAAACAGTTTAACCTCCAGGCCAGGCCAGTCTCAGTAGCCTTATTAGTAGACATAATGACTCTTCATAAAAAGGGGGGAAGTGGAAATTCTGTTTGAATTATTGTCTTTGAAAAGAAGCAAGGAAACTATAACTTTCCTTGCTTCTTTTACACAGTTGTGATCATGGTGTGATGATAATCTAAAAAGACATAGTGAAGCAGGTTACGCTCTTCTCTGGCCAAGTGGTGGTTTCTCAGATAAAATTTTCACCATCCTTTTTCTAGACCACCACTACTTGAGCAACACAGGGAAAGCAGCAAGATTACAGAAGCATCATTGCAAGAATTGATTATTAAACACTGTTTTACTCAAGTAAACTATTCTGCTACTGTATTCTCAGTGTTAAAAACGAAATGATCATGTGCAATCCAGCAGTTGTTGTCGGCACACAGAGAAGCTAATTAGCTAAAGCTCAGCATATCTCCCACCCTGACTGCAACTGTTTTGTTTGCTGTTGGCTAAACTGTTGGGACATGTTTTTGTACATCGTTCGTGTCCCTCAGACAGAATCAGCTCTGTCAGCAGGGGCAGAGTATCACAGTGACAGAATGTTTTCATCCACAGTGGCCTTTTACGGTGGCTGCTTTTGAAACTCGATGCCCTGGCCATTCATGTTCAACACTGTTTAAATATTTTAAATGGGTCCGTTGTGGTGCAATTACTTGACTCTTGGACAGGCACCAGTTCATCCATCAAGCCGGTGATGGACCCACGGCAGCAGGGCTGTGCTTTGCCTCCTCACTGCAAAACACAAGTCCTACGAGGATGCTGCTCACCCTCAACAAAACATCCACAGACCAGGGGAAAGCAACAAATAGTAAACATTACTGATTATTTTTAATGCTCCACAAACCTTTGAGAAGTTAAGTTTGTCATGAGTTTGTTTGACCTTGAAAGGTCAATATATGACACTGGGATCAGGTCATGGATGAGGAAAATAAGACCAGCGTTGAAGATATATATATAGTAGCTCACCCTTTACAGCTGTCTCCACAAAACAAGACAAGTACACAAGGTCTGCATGCACAAAGCAACCACAAAGACTAACAAGCAGTAGATGCTTGCCACACACACCCACAGCAACTCAATCAGATGACTGCTTCGTCATTGTGAGCCAACCTGAAAAAGCAGTGATGCAGAACATGTCATTGGCTGTTTTGCTCCTGTGGTTGTACTTGCATAAACTATGAATATGAACAAAAGTCTGAGATAGTTCCAAAACATTTGTTACTTCTTGGAATTTTTGTTTGTTTCTTTCTTTTTGGCACTTCCACATACACTGAAAAAAACATAGCAATGCTATTTCACTGTATATTTTGTAATTCCTAAAGTAGCAATTAAAATAAACCTCCCAGCATTCACCGGGGCAACAATATGTCTTCTTACATTGGTTGTACTTGAAACAGCCTACTACATACTACTGACAAACACAGCATGCAGTTTGTACTACATATTTTTCATTGTAGTATGCAGTATGCATGTAATACTGTATATGAAATCTATTTATTTTGCAGCAGGCCAGGCTTGACCAGTTTTTGAAGGTGGAAGTAGACAAAAGCACAGCTAATGGCACACCACCAGCAGCGCTTTGCATTGTAGGACACAGTAAGCGAGACTGGTCCACTAGGTGGCGCTACGGTTCATTTTGATTAAGTGAAGAAGAAAACGACACGATAGGTTTCAGGGAGAATCTGGCTGTTGGTGGCTAACAATCACTATTCAAGGAGGACTACCATTAGCTTCTAAGAGATTCTATCCAGGCGTTTATAAATGGAGGCGCAGCTCTGCAAAAAGCGTCTGCTAGCTAGCTACTAGCTAGCAATAAATCTGTCATTAATGGAGATTAAACCTTAA
>JAVQJL010088427.1:0-18972 GCA_036024295.1 Nannoperca obscura | reverse complement strand
TATAGCAGCATAACTAAGGGGGGCTCAGGGTTCACCTGAGTCAAGCTTTATCAATGATGATGAAGATGTTTGCAGCTAAAGACCCGTGCGTGGTGGATAATGGCGGCTGCAGTCTGTATGCGGTCTGTAAGAGGACTCGACCCGGCCAAAGAGACTGTGTCTGTAGCAGCGGTTACTCTGGTGATGGACTTGTGTGCGTCGGTAGGTCCTTCTTAGTTCCCTTAAGGTTCACATGGTTAAACCTGTTGAATAATTGCATAAATTAACAGGTTGTGTGATGTGTTCAAGTGCTGCAGGCGTTTTGTGTTTCTGTTACAGAAATAAATCCCTGTCTGGAAGGAAATGGAGGTTGCCACGCCAACGCAGTCTGTGTTCATGTCGGACCAAACAAAGTACGAACTGATGTGGAGGTTTAATATGAACACACATTTACTGCTGTCGTGTTAATTGGTCAGCAATGTCATCTTCTTTAACTCGTCTGCAGACGTCCTGCGCCTGCAGCGACGGTTACTCTGGTGACGGACAGAAGTGCAAGATGATCAACTTGTGTCAAAAGGTGAGTTTGTCCCGACTGAGTTTGTGAAGTGTGTGAATCGTTGCTTTGCCAATGATTCAGTTTCATCTGCAAGGTAACGAGTTCTGCTCTCTCCATCAATAATCAATAATTATAATCTTTGATAAGTGAGTAATGTCAGGACTAGAAATGCCACATTATAACACTAACCACATTTCTAAGTCCCAGTAATATTTCCCATCACACCTGTGTGCTGCTGCTGTTTGCAGAAAAACGGCGGCTGTCACGATTACGCCAGGTGTAACATGACGGGTCCAGGTGTTCGTACCTGCAAGTGTATCGGTAGCTTCAAGGGAGATGGTCTTACCTGCAGAGGCACCCTGGGGAAGGTGAGCACCCCCCCAACACACACACACGCAAGCACACACACACACACATTATATAATAACCCAGGACTTCACACTAACTGCTGACTCTGCAGGAAATCCTGAAGAGGAAGCTGAGAGACTTTTACCTGGGTCTGATGGTGAGTGATGCAACACTTCACCTGTCGCCTCCTGCAGGTGAAACAGATGAACTGAAGTATGAACTCTGGTTTCAGATGGTGGAGGTCTCCCTGAACGGTCGCGGCCCATTCACCGTCTTCGCTCCGAGCGCTGATGCTTTTGCAGCAGACAGAAACGGAGCCAGCGAGGTGGCGGACTGCTGTTCTTGATTCTGGGTCAGATTTTTTAACCACCTGAACATCTGTTCGTATCTGATTATTTGTGTTTTTTTCTTTAAGATGAAATCACTGATGTCGGACAAATACAAAGAGCAATTTGCAGCTGTGCTGCGCAGCCACATCGTCATGTGTCACAGTCTGTTGGCCGCTGACCTGAGCCGACCCCGAAACCTGACGTCTTTGTCCGGACTCGTACTGACCACCAGGTCCACCCAGGTGACCAATCAGAGACACAGTCTGATGTCGTTCATGTTTAATCTGGACTTAATGGAGAAATGAAAGATGTCTAATGGATGAAGTGAAAGTTTGTGTTTTGGATATTTTCAGGGCAGCATTTTCATCAACCAGGCGAACGTGACGTACAGCAGTGACGTCAGCATTAACGGGGTTTTTCATGAGATCGACATGATTTTGTTTCCTCCTAAAGAAAAGGAGCCAAAAGTTTCTGTAAGGGCACAACACAGCTGCAGATTCATCTATTGATTAGTTTCTCCTCAAACTGTTATTTTAGTCTAACAACATTCATGCCTGAATCAATTCTCAGTGCTCAATTTATTTGCTGTAAATTCACTAATCAATAAATTGTCTGTCTCCTGCTGGATTAAACACAGCTGAACCTGACTGATGTGGCTGAACGTCATGGTTATAAAACCTTCTACAAACTGCTCAAGGTGAGAAAATTAAATATTGTTCTATTCTGAAATATCAAAATGTTTCAACCTGGAAAAGATGAAGAAGCCTGTCGAGGTTCATGGGACACGTTTCGCTCTCCAATTAACAGCGTTCAGTTGTCACCTTCCTTTAATGACTACCAGCATTTCATCCAGTTTGATCTGGATATACTTCAGCTGTTAAACACTTTCTTTGAAAGACTTTGGAACCAAATAGTTTCACTGTAAAACATGTTAAGTCTCCAAATCACACACTTATTTCTGAGGATCAAACGAGTCCCTTTGTCCTCAGACCTTTGGTTTAAATGAAGAGAACTCCACAAAGAATCTAACAGAAAAAGAAAGGAAGCACAGAGGATGAATCCCTCAGTTATGTCTGTTTCAGGACACGGGTGTAATGAACCTGGTGAATGATGGGATTAACCAGCCGGTGACGCTCTTCCTGCCCTCGGATGATGTCATGGCGTCTCTGCCACAGGAACAGAAGGACTTCCTGTTCCACCCAGACAACCGACCACAGCTGGTGGAGTACCTGAAGTACCACATCCTGCAGGGTCAGAAGGTGAGGAGGATTTAAATAATGACAATAATAAATTGAATTTAAAGTCTTGGTGTTTCTGCAGCCAGCAGCTTGTTTCTTTCTCCTCGCTTAGATTTACGCTGAAGGTTTGATCCATCTGGACTCAGCTCGAACTCTGCAGGGTTCACAGCTGTCGTTCATCTGTGGAGGGACGGATGACATCGTAAGGACAAAAGAAACAGATATGAACAGAAGAGGAAGAGCTGACAGTGAGCACTTGTTGATCCGGTTGTTTCATCTTTAAACAGGGAGAAATCTTTGTTAATGATGGAAAGTGTCGGCTCGTTCAGAGACACCTCGTCTTTAAAAGTGGGATTGCCTACGGGATTAACTGCCTGCTGACGCCGCCCAGCCTCGGAGGACGCTGTGATAAATACACGTCCTTTGACCTTCAGGTAAATACTTACTTTACTTACTGTTTGCTAAGCCCAACATCCCCGAAACTCGTAACAAAGTAGACTAAGTAAAGACAAAGTAGACAAGGTAAAGTCTAGCTGCAACAAACCAAACATTACGACTCATTCCACCAACATGTTAGTTGTCTTTAAATACAGAGATAGTGATTCCAGGTATCTAGACAACTGCCAAAATACCTCAAGATTACAAGAAGATTCGTAACGTGTGTCCAGTCTAGCACAGCACTTACGCAGTTTGCAGTGAGCAACGAAATTCAAAGCAATTTTTTTTAAAACAATGCGTTCTTGATTTTTAGGCAAAAGCAGCTCCTCATTTCTGGTTTTCTGCCATCTCATAAAACTATAACTACTATAAACTATGAAACTATATCTAAAGAAACGCCCCAAATAACGTATGTAATCAAGGTATAATATACTGAAAGTATCTCTGATTGGACAATTCGATCTGTGATCCCAGTGCAACAGGTGTGATGTTTCTGTTGTTTCCTCTTCTGTGGTAGATGAGCTGTGGACTGTGCACCTCCACGGCTGCTCGCTGTCCCAGCGGGGCAAAACTAAAGGTCTGAAAACCGTCGCCAGCTGTTCATTAACAACTCAGAAACCTGTTTGTGTCTCTGATTCCTTCTTTCTTTGTCTTCAGGAGGTTCAGCGGTGCGATCTTCCCACCATGTACGTCACTAAAAACTCTGGCTGTCGCAGCGTCTGCACCATCAGCTTCTGGCAGCCAAAGTGTTGTCATGGTTACTACGGACGAGACTGTCTTGGTGAGACAACACCGTCAAGTGTTTACATGAATATGTTAATGAGCCTCATTAATTAACTGATTAGCTGTTTATTGATCTGATGATGTCTCCCTTTCCTCTGATTCCAGTCTGTCCCGGTGGAGTCGGCTCTCCCTGCGGTAACCATGGTAAATGTGATGACGGTTCCCTTGGTAACGGTACCTGTACCTGTGACTCAGGTTTTGGGGGCGTGGCCTGTGAGCTGTGTAGTGACGGATTTTACGGAGCCACCTGTAAAGGTGAGCAGTGGTCAGTTTCCTGTTTGGTGTGTACAGGTTTTATAATCCTGACAGTTTGTTTTCTTCGTCCGGTTCTCAGCCTGTAACTGTTCAGAACACGGGTCATGTGACGGCGGACGTAAAGGTACAAGTGCATGTTTCTGTGAGGCCGGCTGGACTGGAGACCGCTGTGAGACACCGCAGGGTGAGTTCAAGAGGACTATGTTCTTCTTTTGATGGGAGGTGGCCCTAGGAAGTCGTCCACTAATCGTGCAGCCAAAGTGAAGCTTCTGTAGCAAGAACAGGAAGTTAGTTATTTATTATTAGTTATTAGTAACGTTAAAAAAAGAACAAAATGGTGGAACAGTCAAAAAAATCCTAATAAATCCTTTATTATATAAAAATGTAAATATGTTACAGTTGTACAGAGAGAAGAGATTCAGTTAGATTTACTTGATTAATTTCTGAAACGTTTCTTCTGTGTGATATCATCATACTGACAAACTGACTGTTTCCTGAAGTCTCTCAGTGTTCTCCGCCATGTTCTCTGAAAGCCGTCTGTCAGGAAAACAACACCTGTGTGTGTCGGCCATTTTATGAGGGAGACGGATTCACCTGTACAGGTAAATACACAGCTTTTGCTGTAGACTGGAGGATTTCATGGAGCAGATTAAAGACTCAAAAATCTCAATGTCCAAAAATGTGGACAACTTTCCGGCCAATGAAACTTTTGAATTCAAATAATAGTGACAAATTATTAATATTCACTTTGTTCATGTTGGATTGCATTTTTTACATTACTAAGACTCAGAGTGTCTCATAGAAACTCAGGAAGTCTGCCTGTCTGTCTGGCTGCTTGTCTCTCTTCCTGTCTGTCTTTAGTGGTGGACATGTGTCAGACCTGGAACGGGGGTTGTGCTAAAGGAGCCAAGTGTTCTCAGAAAGAAGAAAAGGTGAGCTGCACCTGTCCTAAAGGTCATTCTGGAGATGGGTTCAGCTGTCAGCCCGTCGACCCCTGTGTCTCCGGAGACAACGGAGGCTGCCACGAGCACGCCACCTGCACAATAACAGCTCCGGTGAGGAAAACACATGGTTTATTTGACTGGGTTGGAGCATTCGAGCGGCTGGTTACAGTAACATGTAAACTGTTGGTGTGGACAGGGGAAGAAGAAATGCAGCTGTAAGGACAACTACATTGGAGACGGAGTCACCTGTGAGGTAAAACAGCTGCCAATCAGCCGCTGTCTCCAAGGCAACGGACAATGTCATCTAGACGCCAAATGTACCGACCTCCATTTCGAAGGTATCTGGATAAACCATCAACGCTGATCAACATTTTGGTTGAATGTCATCATGATGTGAACCTGATTTCAACAGTAACAGAAACAGAACCCTGCTAGAACATGAGTGTTTTCTGCTGTTGTGTTTGTGTGCAGATGCGAAGCTGGGTGTGTTTCACTATCGTTCAGATAAAGGTCAGTACAAGCTGAACTACACTGCAGCTAAGCAGGGCTGCAATGCAGAAGGAGGCAGCCTGGCTACGTATTCTCAGCTGTCCTACGCTCAGCAGGTCAGTAAACATGACACATTCACCATCAGTTCACAACAGACAGATGTATGTTTGTGTTAAAGTTGTCTGTGGCATTTTCTGACAAGTTCTTAAGATGTGTTTCCTTTAGTAGTTTCTATGATGTCCTTTTTGTATTGAGACAAGTCATGTGTGATATTTAAACTATTAAACTATTAATAACCCTGTTTATAACTGCTGCCTGCTTGTCCTGTCGGTCTCTGTTTAAAACTGCTGCCTGCTGGTCCTGTCTGGCTCTGTAGGGTGGGTTGAACATGTGTGCTGCTGGCTGGTTGGACCAGGCCCGGGTGGCATACCCCACCACATATTCCAACCCCCTCTGTGGCTTCGGGCATGTGGGCATCGTGGACTACGGCACCCGCAAAAACCTGAGCGAGACCTGGGACACCTTCTGCTACCGGATGAAGGGTGAGAGAGGAAGAGGAAGGACGATAAAATAGAGTAAAGTTTACTGAATTATAGAACAGTTAAATTTGATAAGGAAAGTGTACACTTGACAACTTTATGACCTTTTAAGGAACTTCACATAACAAACTTGTTTTTCATGTAATCATCATAACCCAAATTCTGTTTTGTTTGTTTTGTTGATCATTGGATCAGATGTGTGATTCTGATGTATTGATCACCAATAATCTGCAAATATTAGGATATCTGCTGTTTGTTTCAGAGGTGAAGTGTGAGTGTAAACCTGGTTACATTGGAGATGGTTTCAGCTGTACAGGAAATCTGCTGCAGGTCCTCGAATCAACTCCGACCTTCTCCAACTTCTTCACAGTGAGTCCAACGTTTGTCACATATTTGTTTGTAGTCGACTCACATAACACAAACCACGTTTTTATGAGATTATTCTGCGACTGTTGGTTGCTGCCATGAAACTTTCACTTCTTATTGATCTTCAGTTATGACATACACATTTTTCTTCTGCAGCAAATCCTGAACTACTCTCAGCTGTCTGACTCAGGGAAGCAGTTTGTGAAGCATCTCACTAACCTGACGGTCCAGTCAACGCTGTTCGTACCTAACAACAACGGCCTGCCTGACAACCAGGTGAGTCTTACAACAGGTACTATACCTGTACCTGTTCATGTGTCCTCAACAGTCCTTACCTGTTCATGTGTTTCTGCAGACTCTGTCTCAGCGAGCCATTGAGTTCCACCTGTCGGAGGGTCAGGCTCTTCCTCTCAGCCAGCTGAAGAACGGCAGTCGGATCAGAACTCGTGTTGGCAGTCTAACCGTCCTCGGAGTCGCTAACCTGCTCAACCCCTCAGCTCTGGTCAGATGCATTACTTCTGCTGGACACTAGAGGGCGACACCGTCCTGTCCCTCAAAACCAGCATTATTATCAGCGAAACCAAAGAATCGCCTTTCAGGACTACTACAGACAGTTTAATGAGGCTGCAGCCTAGATTCAGCTAACAGAAACCAAATCATGACAAACAAAGGAAACATGCAAAAAACAGAGTTCACTTTAAGCCTGAATGTGTCCTTAATGCAACGACTCTAGAAATCTCCACTGAGAAAAGAAAATAGTGGCTTCTTGTGTAAGAAATAACAGATTTTTGAATGGAGATCTGCGGAGTTCAGGTTTTTAACATGTAGATTCACAGAGTCTGTTTTCAAGAAGGTTAAAACCTGTTTCTTCTCCTCAGTCGTCCCATTATATCAACGACCGCTTTGTCACCAAATCGGACATCCTGGCTTCAAACGGGATCATACATGTTCTGCAGGGACCGCTGAAAGCTCCACCACCTCGCCAAGAGGTCAGTGATGTCATCATGACACTATTGTTATTATTTATCTGTGCTCCTGAAACTGCTATTCTAAGTGTTTCCATATCTGACCTTTGACCCTGTCTGGGATTGGTCCTGCAGATGCACATCGCTCATAAGGCAGGGATGGGAGTTGGAGTGGTGCTGCTGGTTGTTCTGGTGGCCGGAGTCCTCTTTGTTGGCTACCACTTCTACACCCACAACAACAAACCCTTCCAGTTCCATTACTTCAAGGTCAGAGTTCACTCTTCTCAGTTGGTGTGTCAGTCTCATGCTACGGTGAAATTGGTTTAAGACATTCATTCATTCAAATAAATATATTTTAACTAATGCCAGTATAATATATTTTGATATCAGTGCAAGACATTTATTGTTACTGTATTTGTTAAGCACGTATTAGAATAATGCTTTTCTTATGGCTATTACACACATTAGCTAATATTAGTGTAACCTTTGATAGGAGGATGAGGGGGAGGAAGAAGCTCCACCTGCAGACAGCAGTCGCAGCATCTGTAACCCGGTTTATGAAGCAGCTCCAGAACCTGCAGAGTCCAACACATCTGATGTCACAGTGAGTGACTGTCATCACTTGACACAATCATTTAGATAATTATCGGCGTTCTTTAATTGTAATTAAGGTCTTAGTGGTTAGAAACTAATTCTAACCATCTGGGGGGTTTAAATAGAGACTGTCCGTGTGTTTGCAGGTGGACGACAAACATGAGGTGAAGAATGGAGGATCGTACGACCTGCTGCAGGACAGCTGAGAGGGAAAATGCTGCTGCTCACTGCTGGACTGGAACCTTCACAACTGTTTTTATACCTGTGTAAACTGAAAGTCCTCTGACCAGCTTCAATCTTTAAAGACATATGCAGTTTTATTTTCTCCACTGGTGCCCTGACATAACTTTATGATATGGAGGCATATAAATAAAACTGAATTGAATTAAAAGACAGTAGCTGCGTCCTGTCTTTCAGGATTTGTCTCTCAACTCAACTGCCTCCCAAAACCAGACAGTTGATGGAGAATTCACCAAAGCATCATCATCAGTTCTCAGCCACCTGCTCTCACAGGAAACCAATACCAATGATGCATTCAGATCCACTTCTTAAGTCTGACATCTCCAGATGTTGCTCTGTAATGGCTGAATAAGTGTTAAATCCCACAGGTGAAGTCTGGCGACTTCAGTGATACCAGAGTTTATAAACTGATGTTTCATGAATGGACAGATGTCAGACTGAAGTTGTTTCACTTCAAATACACAAAAATGTGCTTTCTTAGTTCCCCCTGTTGGCAGTCTTATAACTGCTGATAGTAAAGCTCCATCCAGGTCTCACTTTAACTAGATTTGTTGCACTTTGAGAAATTGTTGTTTTTTGTCGGCAGATGAAACAACAAAGTCGAGTGAATGTAAAAGTTAGAAATTAAAACATCAAACAGAGTTGAAGACGTATGCTTCGTGTTGCTTCTACTTTTTTCTTATTAAAGGCTAAGAAGACTCAAAGAACTTACTTTCAGCATCTACAGTAAGAAGGTTACAAACAGTTAAATGAGTTAATATTCACCAATCAACACCTCAGCCGACACAACAACAGCTGCTGTCAGTGCTAGAGTAAACACCTGGAAGTGTGCTTTTATTGTGACAGTCTGGGAGCGGAAGTGACGCTGTGGTGTACCTGGCTCCGGTCCTCAGTGTGAAAGAGTCCGCGGAACTGGAAGCATCATGTACAGCACGGAGGTCCTGTGGGCCACCAGCGTCCTGTGCAGCAGCCGAGGAGCCATGCAGCTGCGGCAGCTGCACCGGAAGCTGCTGCAGCGCTGCAACATCACCGAGGAAGAGTTCCTCTTCATCATCCAGCAGTGCCCCCGCTTTCTGCTGGTCCGCGGCCCGGAGGAGGACTGCACGGTGGTGGCCAAAACCTCTCTGCGGCTGTGCAGCAGGTACAGCCGGGAGGAGTGCTTCGGGGACGGCCGGCAGCAGGTCGGAGACTGTCAGCAGCTGCACCTCTGCAAGTTCTTCATCTACGGAAACTGCAGGTTCGGCAAGGGCAGGTGAGCCGCGCGCACGCGCTCAGGTGTTTCAGTGTACAGTCAGAAAAGTTCCTCCAAAAACACCGGATTTGATCCTGACGCTAACATGAACATCTGGAACATGAATAAATACATGTAGCCTACATGTGATCAGAAACATCTGGAACATGAATAAATACATGTGCATGTGATCAGAAACATCTGGAACATGAGAGGATGTAGACCATAGACTGTATGTATGTATGTATGTATGTATGTATATAAAGACGGTATACTGTATACAGGCTGTAAATAAACAGTCTATATACACAGTCTGTGATGGAAAAACATTTAGGTTTCTGCTCAACTCGCGTCTCCTGTTTTCCTTCAGGCTTCCGTACTTGTGAAACAGCAGCAGGCAGAATTCACTGCTCAATGCTTTTGTTAAACATTGTATTGAGCTGTTGGACTATTTGTTGCCTCCGCGGAGTGATACACACTTCCTGCAGCCTGAAGAGAAACGAAACTTAAGGAAACAGAAAGTGAAGCTGCAGATTATCGATCACCTTCATCTCTAATCAATAACTAAATCGTCATTCAGTCTGATGTTAAATTCAAAAAGGATGATGATGACATCATGGCACACAACGTCACGGTGACGTCGTGGCTGAACGTGTCTGATCAGGCGTATCGATTTACGGAGAAATGAAACTTATAGACAAACGCAGCATCAAGTTCAAACAAAAGCGACTGAACAATGAATGTTAAATGTTTAAGAACTAAATATTATTGATGACATTTCATGTCACTGATTAGAATGTTTATATATGAAATATTGATTATGAATCAGTTCTGCAGATTGAATGAAGAACTCTGTCGTTTGTCGCAGGAAGTCGTGTAAATTCTCCCACGACATTCATTCAGATCATAACTATCGATTACTGAGAGAGTGCACGCTGCACGAGCTCAACGAGGACCAGCTGTTCCTGCTGCTGCTGCAGAACGACCCCGCACTGCTGCCGGAGGTAACGTGACTCACGTGACTCACCTGAGTGTTTCAGGTGTGGTCTGTTGTCTCTGCACACGAAGAGTTTAAATCTCCTCTTACCTGCTACACCTGTCTCACCGATCATAATGTCTCTCACTCTCGACACACAGCGGAGACACAGTCTCTTACTGGGAACTTTACAAACGCAAATAAAGACGGACAGCAGGTCAGAGACACTGGCTGCTGCGAGGACGTCCGATGCTGAATATCAAATCCTAAAAATTCTCCCTGAATGAATAAATCACCAAATAGTTTCTGCTCCACCTGCTCCACATGGAGCCTCGCTTTCATTACAGAGTCTGTCCACCAGAGGGCGGCGATACGTGTATCTTCACACTGTAAAAAGTCCCACAGATGTTTGTTTTGGTTTTTATTGTGTCTCTGTGTTTTCTGTCCCGGAGCAAAGACGAGGATCCTGCACTCTGATTGGATGATACAAATCATCGTTCACTCAATCACTCGTGTGTAAACCCAGTAACAATGGAAACAGTCCAGAGAGGGTGAAGAAGAGTCGGATGAAGAAGTCTTAAACAACAAGTTAAAGTAAAAAAAGCAAAAAGAACAAAAACAAAAGAAATCAAAATGTGACTGAGGGAAGGTAAACACTAGCAGATCAGTTTAATATTTGTATTCTGTAGTTACAAGATCTCCAATGATTATGGGATGTTCAGTCAGAATTATAAGAAACTATTGGTTAGTTTTCAGCTGTGACACGTCTTCCTGTCTCAGGTGTGCTTGCACTATAACAAAGGCTCTGGTCCTCACGGCGGCTGCACCTTCCAGGAGAACTGCACCAAAGTCCACCTGTGTCAGCACTTCGTTCAGGGCGACTGCCTCTTCGGCCTCAAGTGTAAACGGCAGCACGCCGTCAACCAACATGGCCGCCACATGTTGGAGGTAAAAGGACTGAGCGGAGAGGTCATCCAGGAGCTGCCCTTCATTTACAGGAACATCCACCACCTCACTGCTGCGGCCGCCTCCTCCACAGGTGCCAGAAACACACCTGGTCACACCTGGTGATGTCTTATTCATGTTCAAACCAAACAGCTGCTGGTTGTGTCCACTCTTCATGTCTTTGTGTTTCAATCAGAGAAAGCTCCTGATCGTTTGTGCCAAGCTGTCAATCGTAGTGATGACAGGAACGACATCTGTCTGCACTTCATCAGGAATAGCTGCAAGTTTCAGAGTGAGTCATCTTCCTCGTCATCTTCCTCAGAGACTGATCTTTCCTGCAGTGCCCTCTACAGTCCACACAGAAAATCATATTGTCTACAGAAAGGACTTTCATCACTTTCTTGATTGGTTTTTAAATGAAATATCAATATGTTTTTAAATTAATTTCTGTGTTTTGTGTTGAGTGGATAATTATTGATCTCTGGTGTGTTTGTGCAGATCAATGCCGCCGTGTTCACTTCCACTTGCCCTACAAGTGGGAGGTGTTTGATGGTGTCAACTGGACGGACCTGGAGAACATGGAGGACATTGAGAAAGATTTCTGTGACCCGTCTAAGACACAGAGGTCAGAGATCACGTCTCACCAGGTCCAGGTTTAAGATAATCTGCTGTTGACAAGGCACCGACTGAATCGCTTCTTTTCTGTTTTCAGCTGCAGCGATCAGCCTGTCGACTTCCTGACGATGAGTTGGGAGTCACAGCCCGTCCGCCGTCTCTCCACGGTTTCGTCGGTAACAAAGCCACCTCACTACGCCCTGACGACTCAGTGGCTGTGGTACTACAAGGGGGACCAGAGGAGCTGGGTGGAGTACGGACAGCCGGTGAGTCGGACCACTGGGGGACGTTTAAGGGTGAAGGTTTGATGGTTTAAATCTGTTAACCTAAAGGATTAGGTGTCTTTTGACCTGTAAATCATCAAATCAATCATATTAGCATGCTAGCGTGCTAACCCGTCTCTGCCTCCCCCAGGATGAAAAGCAGCGCACCACGTCAGTGACATCGCAGACTCTGGAGCATCTGTTTCAGTCTGACAGAACAGCTGAAGTCAAAGTGGTGAAAGGCCAAAGAGAGTACGTCATCAGCTTCACAGGTACGACTAGTACACGGAAGTGCAAGTAAGTCCAGTTAAAGTCTCACGTCAAGACCGAGAACCCTTAAATCAAGTAAAAACCTGTAATTCTGGTGGACAAGTCTTAAAGTTTGAGTTTAGAGTCCTGAACAAATGTCCCCTTCAGTTTAGTCAACTTAGTAAATAGTAAGTAATGAAAGTGGTCATTACTTTTCAATCCACTTGAAAACCTTTGACCTTCACCCGGATCAGGTTTGTCTTGGTGTGTAGTGTCTGCGACCCTCAGCTGACTGTCTTCTTCACTGCAGACATGTACCAGAGGAACCCCAAACACAACACCAAGAGGAGAGTTCATCGACGTCCACGCTTCGTCTCCGTGGCCGAGGTGCAGAAACAGGCTGCTCCGGAGAGAAACCACGAGCTGATGTGGTCCTGGTCTGTACAGACTGGACCCGACTGAGTGCCTTGGTTTAATACTCTACTGCTTCCTTCAGGGCACTCCTCTGACTTCCCTCCTTTACTGTAAATGTTCCTGACGTGGACGAGTTTGTCGGTCCTGCACTCAAATATGTCAACGTATAAATCACTTCCTGTTCAGCTTCTGTTACTTGAGACAATTTCTCACTTTTTATAAATATTTTATAAAGACTTTATATTAGTGCCATTAGGTCGAAAGGTTTCTGATAGAAATAAAACAATGATACCTTTGTTAGAACCACAGCTCCCATGAACACGTAGCAGCGCAGCTGTGAGAGTTATTTTAATATCTGAACACTTGCAGACGAGTCTGGTTTGATCCAAATCTGGACTTTTAGTTATTACATTTGTTAAAGATGTCAATGGGATTCTGAATAGAGGAACTCACTTATGGACCAGAACCAGAACCAGAACCAGACAAACATCCTGCGTGCCACAGAAACACTTTACATGCGACTGTAAATGTGTTCCAGTTTAAAATTGTCTTTTAAAAATCTGTTTAGTGATTTACGAACTTCTAATGGATTCCTTAATGAACATGAACTCGTTGATGTGATTGATAATTAGCATGGAGTCTGTTACATGTTTGATCAACAGAAACACTTGTGTTGGAGGTTTTACAGAATCCGGTTTGACTTGACGTTGTTAGTTTGTGGTTTCAACCTTCACGTTATTCTGACGCGGTTTCGTGCAAATAAACTTCACAGGACGGATTAAAGCTTAACGATGTGTTTAATGTCCTTTTCAAGGGTTTATTGGTGGCAAAACTGCACACTCGCATATTAGCATGCTAAATGTATGCTAGCATAGGCATTCTCAGTAGCATTTATTACCAACATTAGCATGGCTTAGCAGCTCCTACAGTAATTATGTTAGCTTACATGCTAACTGTAAAGCTAAGTGATTGTTGGATTATTGACAGGAAGTTCTCTTGAAGCATACTGATGGGTGTGGGGGGGGGGGTTATTAATGATTAATCAAAGTTATTAGGCTAATGATGATTAGATATTATTGATGATTAGTTCTGCAGCTCCAGTTCAAATATAAACGTGAAATCTTTTAGGAAGTGATCTCCATCTCTGAACCTCTTCAGACTGACAGCTGGATTCTGACCCGGACCTTTCAGCTGAAGTCCAGGTTCTGTCATGGTTCTGATCCGAGTCCAGCTCTTATAAAACTCATCTGTCTGTGCGGGGAAAGAAAACAAGATGTCGTTTGAAATGTAGATTTGGATCAACTGACGCTCGGCGGCAGCAGGTGGAGCCGGGTTGGACTGGTACCGAGACCGGACGTGCCCTGAATCTGAAGGAGCCGATACCAGCGCGGACGGGTTCAGATCACCGTGCGAAGGAGGCTCCTTCTTTTATTTCCGTGAAGACGTTGAGGTGAAGAAGACTGCGGACAGAGAGGAGGAAGGTCTGATTCTGCAGGGACTCTCCGCCTCCTCCTTCCCCGCGCAGGGAGCGCGCCGCGCGGCTGCGGGAGAGGCGTGACGCGCCCGAACCGCATCTCCAGGATGGCAGGTAGGTCTCCTCTCTGATAAAACACGTCCCGTATCGATAGCACGGCTCGGCTCGGTTTCCTCTCGATGAAAAGCGCATATTTTAATGATCGGTGTTGAAGATGCGGTGCGGGGCTGCTGCGGGGCTGATCCGCATCACCGGCGCTCGGTGTCGGTTTTAACGGCATGGAGGCTCCAGCTGCGGCTCTCAACGGGCTCACAGCCGCCTCACGTAAAGGAGGTCGGCTCTGCTCCAGAACCAGATTCGGTTTATTATCAGGACCAGAATCATGTTAACGCGTTAAACCGGTGCCGGACCGGAGGCTGCAGCTGTAACCAGTGGATCGGGATTAAAGCAGCCGTGGGGCCCGGTGTGTCCCGGAGGAGAGACGTGAGACAGGCCAGGGATGTTAGCGGGTTATCTATCCGGTAATGGGGTCAGTGTCCGGGGGGAGCGAGCCGAACCGAACCAGACCAGCAGAGAGCAGAGGTGTGAGCGGCCTGGAAACCGCTGGTAGCTGAGCAGGGCCGGAACAAACCTGAAGCAGTGGGAGGACATTAAGTATTAATTAGGACGGGAAGAGGAAACATTAAACAGGATGTAAAATGTATAATATTGATTGGTGATAAAGACCTGAAGATCAATAAAATAAATTAGTGGGAAATAAAACAGTTTCAGGTGCAGTGAACACCGCTGGATCAGTGCACCAGAACTGTTCCTGATCAGTGGAGGGGGGGGGACTTTGACCTTTGAACCAGAACAATGACAGTTTGACACGGTTTTATCTCCATGACAACGGATCTAAGTCCATGGACTGAGGAAGACCATGAGGAGTGGTTGAGAGCCAGGCTCTTGAGTTCAGATCATTGATTAATAATCAGCTGATTTCTTCACAGAGGAACGTGAACGTGAGGAAGGTGTTACATTACATTACAATAATGTAATGTAACATTACATTAATTACATTACAATAATGTAATGTAATGTCTCCTGTCTTTTTGTCTTTATGTGTAACTTCAGGGACATGGGACAGGTTGCAGGTTGCCTCCAGGCTGCAGATTAAATTCATTATTATGAATATTCTTATTATATTCATCACCGACTGCTCATTATAATGCAGCAGGGCCTAGGAACATGTATGATTGTAGAAAGTACATTTACTCCTTAATATCTGATATCTTTAGTCACTTCACAGTCAATTATTAAAACAAAATCTAATCAGATAATACATGACGATGTATTATTATTGATTCTTCTACAAGCAGAATATAAAGTCATTAAAAGTAGCTGCAACATTCAAGTGATGAACACATGAATGCATCAATAATGTTAATGCAGTAATATAATATCTGTTAAATGTGCATTCTGCATTTGTTTACTTCTAAATTAATGTTTCTACTCTGTGGTATTATGGAGAACTTCTTCCACCGCTGATTGAACCTTGAACCTGAACGCATCATTTAAAATATTTGTATGTTCTCATTAATATAAAGTACATTGTCCTGGTCCTGGTCCTGGTCTCAGTTGTCACTCTTGTGTCTTAATTAATCTACAATCCCTGCAGTTTAGAGGGACTCTTACTGTGTTTCATGTTGTTCAGGTCCTCCTGACGGGCCCTCGGCTCTCTGCACCGGGATCAGACCGGCAGCCCTTTGAGGATGATGGACCCTGTGATCCTGCCCGGCCCTGGCTCCAGGACCAGGACCAGGATGGACCCCAGAACCTCAGTGTGCAAACGCACACTCGGTGTGATCCTGCTGGTGGCTGGCACGCTGGTTTCCATGGTGACATCAAGCTCACCTGCTGCAGGTAAGCTTTTACAGAGATCAGGTCCTGGTCCTGGTCCTGGTCCTGGTCCTGCTTAGTGCTCCTCAGCCTGTGTGCAGTTAGAAAGGCAACGGTGTGAAGAGACCCACTGAATGTCATTAAGGTCAGGCAGCCTGTAGCCTGAGGGGCCCTCCGACCCTCTGACCCTCCGACCCACCTGTAGGAAACGGGAACATCCTTATAAGGAGATGCGAAGTCTGTCTGAGTTATTATCGACTGCTGTGTGACTGGAACAGGAGGAAATCTTTATCCGCCTTCTTGTTGCCGTCCTCCCACTGACACTGAGTCAGTCTGTCAACACACACACACCTTTAGATCTCACGCTCAATGAGTCACATGACCTGCTGTTGGTTTATCTCACTGTAATAATTAAGTGAACTTGAACAGAGTCAGTAATATAATATTTACCACCAAATCTATCTGCCTGCCTGTCTGCCTGTCTGTCTGTCTGTCTGTCTGTCTGTGTATCTGCGGGCGTCATCTCCTGAATACCAATGACTCCTCTCCGTTCGGCACGTGATGCTGCCGCAAAGCACGGCGTCACCACGGCAATGAGGCCGGCAGCAGAAGAGACTCAGTCAAGGCTGTGTGTGTGCGTGTGTGTGTGCGTGTGTGTGCGTGTGAGTGTGTGTGTGTGTGTGTGTGTGTGTGTGTGCGCGCGCACGCGTGTGTGTGTGAGAGATGACACAAAGACAAATAGGTTTAAAAAGACTGCAGAGGAAAAGATGAGGAGGCAGGAAAGAGAAAATACAGAGTTAAAACGACAAAGAGGCTTCTGTCTGAAATAATGATCCAACCTCATGATTCTATTAAAATCCTAATATTCATAAAGACATAATTAAAGCTAATTAAAGGAAGCCCTTTGTTGTTCTAATGAGCTTTAAACAACTTTATGTGAATGTTGAGAATCCAAAAAGGTTCCTTGATTGTAGGACAGTTGGAAGTGATGAAGATCTTTCTGTTTGGTCACTTCCTCTGTGGAGGAGACCAGAACTGAGTCCCCAGGTTTGGTCAGGACCCTCAGGTTTGATCAGGGTCCCCAGGTTTGATCAGGGTCCCCAGGTTTGATCAGGACCCTCAGGTTTGATCAGGGACAAGAGAGTTAAAGTTTATTCATAATCTCTCTCTTTGTCTCACAGGTGTGCTGGACAACAGGACAGCGTCTCTGTCACGTCCTTTACTGCCACCATCACCCTCCTCCTCCTCCCCTACCAGACCCCCGGCCTCCTCAGACTCTAGTTACCACAGTAACAGCGACAGCACAGGTTCAGCGGAGGACTCAGACTTTGGTGCTCAGGGGATTCACCTCCTTTTGAGACCTCCAGACCTCCTGTCCCCTAGCTTACCCCCGCCCCTCCCTCCACACATCCAGCCCACCCTCACCCCCCCTCCCCCCTGGGAGCAGGGCCCCTCCCTGGAGGAGGCCTGGGGCTCCGGAGACTACCTAGAGACCCTGTCCTTCATGGTGCCTGATGGCGAGGAGCTGGCCCTGGCCACACCGCTGCCCAACCACCCCTATGGTGAGGATGCCGGGGGGGACTGGGTCTCCTATGACACTGCCTTCCCTGCACGTCCCACCCTCCCACTCTCCTCCCGCTTACCCCTCTCACCCTCCTCCTCCACCCCCAGCGTCCCCCTGCACACTCGCACTATCCATCCAGACGTCTTCCCCACCTGGGACGAGGACTACGACCTGGAGGAGATGATGCCCCTGGAGCCAACGGAGCTGCTGCTGCCGGACATGAACAGTCTGGAGTACTACACCAACCTGCTGGCCAGGGAGAGAGAGAGGGAGAGGGAGAGAGAGAGAGAGAAGGAGAGGGAGAGAGGGAGGGAGAAAGAAAGAGACCAGGACCGGGTCAACCAGACTGATCTCCAAACCCCCATCACTCCCACAACAACCCAAACCCACCGTCCCCCTCCGTCTCCGTCCCCGAGCTCCGGTCCTCCCCCAGGACAGGAGCCCAAGCGTCCCCCAGCAGGGCCCACCCCTCCCCTTGCCCTCTCACCTACTGTCACAGGTGAGGAGAAGTCAACCAGCATCAAAACTCTTCCTCCTGCTCCAAAACCCAAAGACCATGGCCCAGCCGCGGGCAGACACCCGGCTAGACCCCCTTCCAACACCACTGGCCGAGTGCCTCCCCCTCCCCCCCTGGGACCTCCCACTCGCCCCGACCGACCGGAGAGGCCTCCAGTGGTCATAGAGAAGCCAGCAAAGGTTCCACCCACCAGGACAACCACCACCACCACGACCAAGGCAACAACCACGGCCTCTGCCATCACCACCACCACCACCCAGATCACAGCCATCAGCCTGACCAGAGCCCCCCAGGTCACTACGCCCAGGGTGGCCCAGACCCCGCCCACCAGACAGTATCTGTGTAATGTCACCAAGCCAGAGATGTACCTGGTCAGAGTAGGTAAGCCCATGGAGGATCATGTGACCAGGAACACCAGGTACCTCTGATTCACCATAACTCATAAAGTAATCTGTCTTTTTTTCTCCTGCAGTCAGTTCTAAAGGTTCGTCGGCAGGTTTCACTCAGGTCAGAGATCTTCTGAAGAGAGAGTTCAACCGCTCAGTGGAGCTTCAGGTACAGACACCACCTGATCCACAGCAGAGATCAGACTGATCATTGGTTTCCAAACATATTTCATCACCGTTCATCAACACATTTGGCTTTTCTTTGTTTCAAATGTGACCCTAAGATTGACTTTCCTTTATTTTATTTTCCTGAACTCTTGTTTACTGTACCTTCATTTATAATACTTAACTTTGGTTTGTTCAAATTGTTATGTTCTGTTATTTATCGCCTCTCTAG